>OZ018387.1:81829615-82049500 GCA_963969525.1 Ontholestes murinus
AGTCTTAGTAAGACTCATTGTTGTAGATTCACGAAATGTTTTCGTATTTTTAAATTTATTATATATATATATATATATATATATATATATATATATATATATATATATATATATATCCAGGACAGGGTAATGTTTGTCCTCAGGTACTGCAGAGAAATGCTCGACATTGCAATTAATATTTTGTAAAATTATCACAAGATCTAACAGACTTCCATGTTCATTTATAACATTATTACGTTGCAATGTTCCTGTATAGTATAACAAATTATTTAATTGAAGAATGCTGCTTATCAGTTCAGTAGTGACAAGGGATTTGAAATAATCGGAGTAATTAAAATCAACAATCACTGGGTTATCATTACATAATCTTGTCTCAATATATTCAAAAAAAGTCATTATATTCATGAACAGTTATACTAGGAGAGATATAAGTACACAAAATATCTATGTTTTTACCATATACTGTTAATCTTGCTGCAACTGCATCAATAGTCGGTGTAGGTAGATCTAAAATAATCTCAGTACATTTAATATGGTTCTTAATACTGAGCAAAACGCCGCCTGCTTTTTTAACGGAACGATCGCAACGTAAAACGTTATAAGAGTCAGGAAATAATTCGGAATTAAAAACATCATCTTTTAACCAAGTCTCAGTTATAACAATTATGTCATATTTGCAAACTTCCATAAATACATAAAAATCATGACATTTAGAATTTAAAAATTCTGATAGTACATATATACATATTTAAACTTTGATTCGGTAGTATTTTGTTGGTAAATTATTAGTTTTCCGAAGAGCCCGAGGAGACAATTTTGGAAATTCTATTAATATATTTTAATATTATAAATCACTATTAGCACTTAGGATGTAGGTAACACGCACAACTTTACTGCTGGTCGTAGCCGTCCTGAATACACCATCAGCACCTAGATGCACAGCCTCAATCCGTCCTAGTTGCCACCGCAGCGGCGGGAGATTGTTATCTTTGACAATGACCAGTTGTCCTGCTGCAATGGACTGCTCCTTGGAATTCCACTTGGCTCGTTTGTGAAGCTCCGAAAGGTATTCTCGAGACCATCGCTTCGAGATGTGTTGCCTCATCTTCTGAATTAATTTCCATCTTGATAACCTGTTGTCACGAGTATTCTCAAAGTTGGCTTCGACTGAGGATATCAAGACGTCTCCGATGAGAATGTGTGAGGGTGTAAGAGCGACAATAATCTTTAGGATCCTCACTAAGCGAACACAGTGGTCGTGAGTTTAACACCGCTTCTATTTGCGCTAGCAATGTTGTTAGTTCTTCTGCTGTGAGGAGAGCATTTCCTGCTACTCGACGAACGTGACATTTTACACTCTTGACAGCAGCTTCATACAATCCCCCAAAGTGAAGCGTTCTGGGTGGTATAAAACTCCACATGATTTGTTGTTGAGAAAAGTTGTCCTGTATTGCCTCCCGGTTGTCTTCATTCGATAAAAATAGTCCAAGTTCCCGTAGATGATTTCGAGCAACTACAAAGTTTGTTCCGTTATCACTTAGTATTTCGATTATATTTCTACGTCTCGAGATGAATCGGCTGACTGCTTCTAGAAAGCCTTCAGTAAAAGGTCTTCAGTTCTAGGTGAAACACGCAAACGTAAGATTTAATAGTCCTTTTGGATCTACGTGATCCATCCTTTTTTACAAACGGGCCGCAATAATCCACTCCCACACGAAGAAATGGTTGAATTGGTTCGGTCCGGCATTGGGGTAATGCACTAATAAAAGGTGTTTGAAAATTCGGTTTTGCTCGAATGCACCTGATTTTCTAACCACATCTCGGGTTAATGTTCTTCCACGAAGTGGCCAAAACTGCATTCTTAATGCAGCGAGAGTTCCTTGAGCACCGATAGGCACAACACGAAAAACTCCGTCAGTATCCAAGAAAGGGTTGAGCACATTATTCATATTATGCATACACTATGAATACAGACACAAATATTCGTTGAGGCAGTATGGTTCCTTATCACATATGTAGTTATACAAAGACGTCTTAAATGTTCTAAGATTATTAATACATTTAATATTATCCGGGAGTTTATTATAGAGAGTAATTGAAGAGTAAAAGCTACTTTTTTCATACACTCTTAGTGTATGTATTGGATAATTATAATTTTTTGTTCGAGTGGATTGTGGTTGCAAGTGAATGGAATGTGTATTTTTATAAAGGAACATAATCGCTTCATAGATATAAATACCTGTGACTGTAAGCAAACCGTTCATTTTAAAAATAGTTCTGCACGATTCTCTGTATCCTAAATTATACAGCACCCTTACAGCTCTTTTTTGTGCAATAAAAACTTTATCAATGAATTGACTCTGACCCCAAAAAATAATTCCGTATCTTATCAAGCTGTGGAAGTTTGAAAAATATACAATCCGTATTGTCTCATGATTTACATAACTTATCAGAACTCGCATTGTATAGCTAACTTTATTCAGTTTTGCCAGTAAATATTCAATATGTGAAAACGAGTTTAGATGTTCATCTATCATTATTCCTAAAAAAAATTATTTTGAACAAGCTGGTGATTTGAATTATTCAGAAAAACATGACTCGGCGCTTGCAGTTTGGATTGGACAGTTTTAAATAATATTAAATTTGTTTTGCTTTTGTTTAATATTAGTTTGTTTTCTTCCACATATTGTTTAATAGATGTATAAAGTGAGTCACAATTTAAAAGAGTCGCACGAAGGGAAGGCGATGTTACTAAGAAATTTGCATCATCAGCAAAAGTAGTTAGATGGTAGATTTCTGAATTTATTATGGATTTCATGCCGATAATAATGTCAACGTCCTGGGGCAGATGAAATTCTGGATCAGCTAACATTATTCCCGGTGGAATGCTGGATATGTAGAAATCGAAGTTAGATGATGGTGTCGGATCAGTCAAATAGTCCATCACTAACGCATCGAACGGGATGCTGAAGTCAGAAACTCGCGATTTGATTTGTGTACTAACAAATTTCTGAATTTCCTTATTCGCTCCGCCCATTACCGTAATTGGAGCATTGATATTGCGTTGCTTCACACCAAATGGTTTCACACACGCACTACTTATTATGTTAGGTTAAGCACCACTGTCTAAAACCGCTCATACTACTTGATCGCGGCCATTGTTATCCCGGATAAGCACTTTACATGTACACAGAAGTATCCTTGATGGCGTGTATGCGAAATTAACACACGCGGATGTCGTTGCTTGTACTGGCTCAGTTTGTTGTACACTTTGTGCATCAGCAAGATGCAACTGTAACATAAATGATTACGTTTTATTGCCGCGATTCGCTCACTCACTGACATGTTCAAAAATGTGCTGCAACTGTATAAGTTATGCTCGCCATCGTCACACATAAAACACTTCTTTGTGATTGCTCTTGTATGCAGCACTCTTGGTTTGTGCGATTTAACTTACCTTGGTTTAGAACTATTTTCTCTCTCCGCCTCTAACTGCTTGCACTTTTTCGTTAAAAACTGTTCCATTTTTGCGTATATAGGCACATTCTCACATATTTCACCTTCCCAGTCTTTTCGAATCGCAAAATCCAGTCTAGCCGACACTATTTCAATTAAAATATCGTCCCACTTATCAGCTGGCCTATTGAGATTGGTTAATTTGGAAATATTTACAGATACGGTATCCATAAGATGAATCAAACTCGCGGGATCACACTTCTTCATCGCGGGAGAATAGCGCTTTAACGTGTTTTTTCACAAAAGATTTTTCATTTTGGTAGCGTTTTACTAATCGATCCCACGCAACATTTCTGCACGTTTGATAAATTCTTATTATCGTGAATAAGTGTCACCTTGAAGGTGATCCAATCATCGTACCCACCACTAAATTTCGGGATATCAACGACTGGTAATATTGCCTGCGGTGGCTGCATAGTTGATTTCGAAGACGAGGCTGATTCTGGGCTTCGCATACTACGGACTTTTGACTTTGAGTCCAAGTACTTCGATATACTTGCGCTTGAAAGGGACATTTTCCGTAGGAAAATTTACGTCTTTGTCTCTGAGTTCGCACTCAGGGTACAGGGCCTTTAATTCCTCCATGTATATAGTTACAGTATCGTACTCTTGTTGAGTGATAGGATTGGATGCGCCGTTCGCACTATCCTCGAGAAGTGAAATGATTTCCAACACCATGTTCCTCTTGTTTAGGAACTTCTTAATAATTGCAGCAGCCATGATTTACTCTGGTAGACGAACGATTCGCGATAAATACTTCAAACCCTCGCACTTTAAATCCTCCTCATTTAATTCGAATGCACACACAATTTAACGCGGACCGGACTTATCAGAATATACTCGATTTCTGAATACTCGTTCGATCGATTAGTTGAAAATCTTTCTGTTCTTATGTTTTACCTTCTCCTTGTTTTGTATTCGTGGATTTGTTTATTTATTGTTAATATGAAATTTGCCTTGATCAAATTGTGTTCTATTTTATAAATGAAAAGTAGGTTACTTAAGATTATCACATTTTTTATGTTTAGTTCTTGTGTTTGTTTGTACAGTTTTAGGGTGTGTGTTTTTCTTTCTAGTTTATTTAGTATTTTTTGTACTTTATTTTGTTGTATTTGTAGTTTCGTTATGTTTTGTTTTTCTTCGTTGTGTCTCCCAGATATTATTTAGATAAATATTTTGTGATTTAGAAACAGCTTTGTATATTTGTTTTTTGTAGTTACTGATGTTTGTCAGTACCGCTTTGTCTTGGATTTTTTTGCTAGTTAGTCTTTGTATTCGTTTCATTTAAGGTTGTCTTGTATTTTTGCTCCTAGATAGTTTACTGTATTTATTTATTTTTTTCCTGTCCCTCTGATGTTGATCGTTAATTTAGTTTTATGTCTGTGGTTGAAAATAATATATTCTGTTTTTTCTTCGTTTATGGTTAGTAGGTTATTGTGGACCAATTCTCAAGTTGTTTGATGTCTGTGTTTATGTCTATCTGTATGTTTTCTTAGTTATTTCCTGTGTATCTATGCAAGTATCGTCTGCGTATATATTCGTTTTTTTCCATTTAGGGCGAGTGGATGGAGTTAGCCGGTTCAGGGACATGAAGTATTCCCAAGGTCATCCTGATAAGATAAGGACTTCCTGTAACGGAAGTTGATAAGATAAGGACTTCCTGTTTGTAACGGAAGTTGATAAGATAAGGCGTTTCCGGTTGATAAGGGCGGAAGTAGATAAGGCGGTCCATGTTTGCAACTGATGTTGATAAGATAAGAAAATTCCAGAAAACTTCAAATTAATTTAATTTAATCATAATAAATATTTATTTTCTACACAAAAAACAAATTGTGCAAATAACAATAAATAAAATGAATGAAATAATTACATAAAACGAAATCCATAAGTAGTAAGCTGGTAAAATTTTTACATGATTTTTTTAATTTAATATATATAAAAGGAATGTCTGAAGGGGCAATTATAAGACTTAATTTAATAATTATAATTTATTTTCGTAATTTCCAAATCCAAACACCTTTTATTAAAATACATATGGAAACATTCCAACAATAAATAAGCTTTTTGAATATTTTTGTGTGCAGAAATTAGTGTAATTACATTGACATTAGTACCTTGAAGTTGTTCCGGATCTTTTTTTATCGAATGCTCGTTTTACTTCAAATAATTTTTTGTAATTTTCTTTAACTTAGGATCAAAATCATCTCTACCTTAAATCAATATATTTTCAATATATTGGCTCAGTAAAGTACGGTTGGATTAGGTAGAGAAATTGTTGATTTTGTTTGAATGGTTCGTGTGTAAAGACATATCCATCATCTACAAATTCTAAAATTTTAGGTTTAATAAGTGATTAATGACAAAATTGAAGGCAGTTCTCTTTGATTCTCTTATTTTCTTGTTTAATTTCATTGCTTTTAATAATATATTTGTTGAATTTAACAATTGATTGCAAAGGTTCCGTGATTGGTTCGTATTTTTTTCAATCTCTCCCCAACTTCATTATGATTTAATTTTAGAGTCAACATTTTTCTATATATATTTTCTAATAGGTCTTTGAGCATGAACCTCTTTTCTCAATCAGCTTCTTTTTATAATGAGTCTTTTTGTCTAATAAGCCTCTGTTTTGCGGATGATGTCCCTGAGTGTTTTTGGAAAGCGTATATCTTGCTAAAATTTTATTTAATTTAATAGTCGTTCAATGGGTCGGTAGTTTTCAGGGTTGGTTTTGTCTTCTTTTTTATGAATTGGTATGAGTGTGGTGGTTTCCATGTATTCTGGGTATCTGCCTTCATCTATAACTATATAATTTTGACAAGTAATAATCCTCTTTCGTCGAAAATAGCCCGTCCTGTTGTTCTGTACTGGCAGCTGCACATTTTAGAAAATTATCTCGTTTAGAATGTTTCAATAATGCGAAATTTATGCAAATTATTAATAGGAGCAATTGGTAACTCTTAAAATAGAGTAAAATATAATTACTACCTAACTATCCTTTTCCACCATGAAGCATTTGTTTGCTTTTAAACAGATAGTTTTATTTTGCCTTTAAGTCGATCTTAATCCACCCTAATCGCAGTATTGAGTATTGCTTAGCTGTGAAGTGTTAGTGTTGAAATGGCAGCAGCGGCCGAAATAATTTCTGGTAGGGGCCTGGCAGCTTCCTCTATTGCACAGATTGTGGTGAAGGTGGCTTCTCTCGTCAATCAAATATTTACACACATTTTACATATTTTAAGCAGAATGCTTAGTAAATAAAGTAAAATAAATATCTTCAGTTGTAGAAAGAAATCGAAGAAATTCTCGAATAAATGGGAACATTCATTATCAACAGGGTGTGACTGGAAGAACATTCTGAAGAATGAAGTCCGCCTGTGATTCCTGTGCTCAAAATTTGGTGTATTTTTATGTATCTGTATTTTAATGTATTATGTTAACAGGTAATCCAAAGCATTATAATAATAGTAATAATAATAATGATGATATTGAAGAATAGATTCCAACCAATTGGTTTAATGACGCAGGTTTTTTTTTTTAAAGGCGTTGCTTTTTCTAGAAAACAAAAAGAAATTAATGGGATATAGTCGTTGGTAATGATGGTGCTGTGATAATCGTAATTTTAGAAGTAGCGTTGAAAATATAAGGTATTAAGGATGTGGTCGAATTTGGTGACACAGAGGTAGGCAAATCAATATAAAGCCTGTATAATGGAAACGATATGAGGTCAACTTGACGTGAGCCACGGCTGTTGCTGTTGCCACAGACATACTCACAGAGGTCGGTTCTCTGCACTGTTAGGTTATCGACGTGGCCAGTGTGAAGAAGGTAGATAATTAGTGGGTTCTTATTCTTATAACAGTTCCCAACTTTATTTAAAAGCAGTAATCTTATTCTGCATCCACCAAGTATACTGGATTTGAATTCAGTTATACGAAATCTTGATTTCAGAAATGTGAGTCAAGGAAGGGGTTAAGGAGCGTTGAGATAAGCAGCTCTGTTGGGATTTTATTGACTAGCTTCGTGGTGCGAACAGGAATGAATTGTGCGGTGGCCTAAGTTCAAGCGAAAAAATACCGAATGGATTTCTTGTTTCGGAAATAAATTTAGCGGCGGTGTGACCTTTGGTAGCACATGTACTGCAGAATAGTAGTGATGGACAAGAATCCTGTGTGCCCTGGAATTTGGCATAGGATTTACACTGGCGTTAAGCTAACGGAGTGAGATTGCTTGCATTAATTGGAAGGTTTAATACTTAGTTTCGTCTCACTACCCAAGTGTTTAATTAACCTCCTAATTAACATAAAAATGTTTCACCAGGGATTAAGTGAGAATTTAATTCATCGTTGTTTGCTTTAGTTCAAAATACGCAATTAAAAAGATTTAATCCGTCATTCAGTTCATTAACAGCTGTTTCCTGCGTTTGTTTTAAATAAATGCCTTTTCTCTAATATGCCATTTTAATAATTGAAAACTAAAATTAATTACAGAACAGAAAATTCTATAAATTATAAAATTTTCATACATTTTTTATAACCTAAGTTCTATATATCTGAAAATATAATATTGATTTTATAAATATAGAAAATTGTCTACATTAAATCCACAAAATAATTGCTTAATTCCAACTCATTAAATTATGTATAAAGTTAGTGTTGCCACGCACGCTCGGCCAGAATTTATACGTGAACAACTTGCCTCAAACACATTAGTTATTAAGAAACTGCTCATAAATTCCCATTTATAATGCGAACCTGTACAATGCACATGTTCGCGTAACGAAACCGAAATTGCGATATTAATCTTGTCTGAAATGAGACTAGGTATTCATTCATCGAAACAGACATCGTGCCCCGAAAGCGGATGGGCTACAAATTCCATCTTCATTAAAAGTTTCTGAGACATTGATCGATAGGAGCAATTTGCAACTTTAAATTCGAATTATGTACTTCCACCTAAAAAAACCTGACGCGAACAGTAAAAGGGAAAAGATGTTCATCATTTCCTGTGCCACTTTTGTGTTATCCGCCCTCGATTAGGGATTTAGTATACTTTTCGCGCCCGGCGCATCCACCATAATTTTACTGTTATGCGAAAAAAGCATTGTATTAAAATTTAATGACTGAAGGGTACATTTCTTTTAATTGTATATATATTACCGAATATTTTAGCTCTGGTATAACTGTACTGTTTTTTACGCGATATCCAAAGAAAATAATTTTATGACTCTTACTTACACATTGCGTATAATCTTATTATATTTATACTTTACTTTGAAATTTAGTGTTATGACAGTATTTATCACTTGTAGTCCTATAGAATTTGTAAAATTTGCAAAAGTAATTATACTTGAGTTTATGTTTAAGTATGTGAATACTTAGATTGAGGATTATTTATATGAACGAAATTTATGTATGTCAAATATAATGTGTAAATTAAACATCACCATGGTTTGATAAAAGTAATTTAGTATGTAATACGTTTACAGTATTTTACTATTTGAAAACTAAAATGCTTTGACTTGTACATGTATTGCGACCATTAAATTTGAAATCCTTTTTTGTAGACACTTACCATGCGTTATAATGAACGCTGAACTATAAACATGTCATGCAAATGAGGACCTGTCATCGCCTCAGATGTTAATGGACAAACCCTACAAATCCACAATCACGGGGATTTTAATCCCAGTGGAAGCAGAATTACTGCTGCATTATACATGAGTCCGAATGGATGTCGATCGCGTATGATAGAGAGCGGTTAAACTTTTTCGTCACATTTTCGCTTTTTGTAAGCGGTAACGACCGGCAAATATATTGACAGTCACGCGAGCTAAAAATACTGTCTGTGTTATTATTTGAAAAAAAAGAACATACACGCCCGGAGTTATAATTTTAAATAATGTTATCTAATTTAGTTTGTACCACAAAATGAACGCCTCCATAATTAAATATTTAATTTAGGTTAATTTTATCTTTTAGAAAAAAATATGAACAATGACTGGTATATCAATTGATTATTCTATATTTATTCAACATTAATCGAAGATAAAAATTAATTTTTTCAACGCAAGTATGTAAATAAATTATAAAGAGTGGCTGAAGGACCATCGGTCTATGGCTAATGAAGAAGAAGAGAAGCAGTGAAATAATTGATATATCATAGTATTGTAATACTATCTTCAATAAAGTTGTGTGAACATATTTTCATAGCAATGCATTACAAGTTATTGAATTCAAGGCCTCTGTTTACTTGGAGTTTTCTATACAAATGTTTTATTAAATTTATTATCATAATATAAGATTTGCAGGGTAGTAGGATCATGATAGGACCTAATTTTATGAAAATTGATTTGAAATATCATAATTTTAACGAATAATTTAAAGAATAATAAAATGATAAGCTCAGAAAAAGTGAAGTGTAATGGCAACCTTACCACTTATAACATTTCTATATAAATCCATAACACAAGCATAAAAATATTCTATTGTAATGGTGTGGAAACACATCATAGTTATTGTCATTGTTAACACAAGGGACGGGAGATATTAAATTTGATTACCCTCGTGACGCTCATGTATATCAGTTACACAAATACATTCCACATGAAAACACATGGCGAAGTACATTAAACGAATCGTCATATTTGAAACCATATAACGTCTCCCAACCACAAAGCTATATAAGTGTTCCCCAGATCGTATTATTAGTCACACGTAAATATTTTTGCTTATTGAATTGATATTAGCTGATTATATTTAATAATACTGCACGAATTATAATCATATGTATATAAAAACAGCTACTGTAAAATCCGTGAAAAAAATATTAAAATAATAGATGGAATTAAGAAATAAAAGAGTTTTTGTACGGCTGCACATTTAAGTAAGATTACGTTGTAATCCTGTAAAGGAAGTAAGTGATAGATATAACACCTTGAAGTACAAGGTATTATGGGTTGTATTTATTTTAAAACTTGTTGAAATAATATATTTAGTTGGAAATAAAATGTGAAATTTAGAAGCATAATTAGGAAAGATAATTTCGAAATCAAATGTAAAAGAAATATGAGTTTGTCGTCGAAATAAGCTTTTTAGGCTAACCTAGTAATTACTTGTTATTACATAATAGAATTTTATAGTCATTAGTTACTAAAATATATTATATAATCACTTACCTAGAGTATACTATTTTTTATATTTATAAGTTATTAATGTAAAAAAATTAAACAGTAATTTATGCAAAAATGTCAAAATTTAATATGGGTAATGGTAGATAATCTCTATAATTCTACACAATCTGTAAAATACACGCGATGTTTTTTTTTGTAACTTAAAGCAACTATTTATTTATATGTTATATTATCACGACATAGATGTTATAAAGATATACATATTTCATTGATAATAGAGCTGACGTGAAGTATTTTTTTTAATATTCAGATAATAATATACACGTGTAATGAAGTTATTAAGGTAATTTTATAGCCTGTTATAGTGTTCATAATAATTAAATGAACGTTAAGCATTTACGGTAAAGACAATACTCTACACGCATTGCTTATGCAATTAAATCTAAGTTATATTCATCCATAATTTATATAATGAAATAACGGTTTTCCGGCCCTTTTGTGGAAGTTCGGCACACGCTAATATATAATTAACCGGGTTTTAATCCTGCAAATTCAAAAATGAATACGTAATGCATTCAATTAAAATTTCACTAAACGAAATTTGTTGCGTACAAAGATTCACATGCTGATTTAATTTACTAATTGGATTCACAACTTAATTTGATAGAGGTGGTTACATAGGTTAAATAGTTCTGTGTTGAACAGGACTGCTCAAATTATCATTACGTGTGACTTATTATATGACATATTTATCAAGTTATTGAAAGCGGTCCGAAGAAGGATATCAACAACTAAAAGCTTATCTCTTTAATTCAAAAAATATGTAAATATCTACTTGAACTTAACAGAAAAGCGTACTTCAAGATAATTTTTAAAGTTGATTAGTCTCTTAATTACAAACTAAACATAATTAAAACGATCGTTTCAAGACTAACACCTATCAAAGAAATTTCCGAAACAAGTGCGACAGACTAGAATACACACAATAGTAAGACCAACATCTATTTAAGCAATTTAACCACATCCCTACCTACTACACAAAAAGTCAATTAAAATCCACCTTAAGGCACTACTTTTAATAAAACTAACGGCAGAACTACCAACAGTAGTATTTTGCAAACGGCTGGTTTTTTGCCGTGATCTCTTGGGGTCTACGCTGCTTGCTCTCGTTCCTCCCTCTCATTCATGCCAATTAATTTCACGACGAATATCTCCAGGGTCCTTTAGTTCTCTTGAAATACCAACATCAGGACACAGACGTTATGAGGTTCAACCTTGGAGCCCAACGCGCACTTGGATCGACAGTAAGCACATTTGTTTTCAGTCGCCCTCTTCATGCGGTGCAGGTACGACCTACAGCAGACCGCTATTTATTTTCCATTTGTTGCTGAGCCCCATCTACTCTGCCACTCATATAACATCATTATTCAAGAATGCCATCAATTATTCCTAAACTGTTTGATAAGCTATTCGCCGATTAGTTGAGTTGGGCTTGCAGACGTGTGATTTGTGATAAGCAACATGGTTTTCGTCAAGGCAAGGTAACTGTAATTAACTTAATTTTACATCAATAATTTCTACTGAACGCTTTTGAGGATGGAAAAAGGTTAATTCGGTTTACACTGATTTCCCAAAACCTTTGATCGTGTTTCCCATTCCATATTAATTCACAAAACTTGAACACTTTGGATACGGGATTCCAGTAACAAAGTGGTTACATAGTTTCTTAACCAACAGAACACAGTTGTAATATAGTCAATTTTTACTCGTCTGTTTGTGTTGTGTTTTAGTTTAATTGAATACCAATTAATCTACTTTGTCCTTTGTACTATTTCTATCTATGTATATAAATGGTGAATATGTAAATAAATAAATAAATAAAAATTTCTCTCCTTGTTTGGGCCCATACCTCTGCTCCATACAGTAATATTGAGCAAGGCGCTGACCAGAACAACTTTCTTTGTACTGCTCTGGACCGCCTATATTGGGCATTATCCAGGACTGCCTCCTGGCGACCTCCGTTAGCCTGCCTCGCGTAATCTATTCCCGTCGACTGTATGATGCCTGGACACTTGAGCTCCTTTGGAGGGACAATAGTGTGCTCTCCCAGCTGGAACCAGCTCCTCTGGAATCTGACGAACACAACTTCCTCTGTTTTTCCGGGGCCAGCTGCAGGCCGTAGCCTAGAAACCGCCTAGATTATATCATATAATACTATATACCGTCGTATATAATAATATTACACACCGCCGTACATTATATTTCACAACGTTAGTCCTAGGACTAACCCCATGGTACTACTCCCAGAATCTGTTTTCTCTCCGTCTCTTCGCCGATGTTTATCCTTATCCAACTGCCACGAAGGTAGCCCCCTATCATGGACCGTATATGTATATGTATATATCGACCCTTCTGATTTCCAGTTTGTTATTTAAAAGTGTTATGTACATGTACAAAACAAAATTTGCATTAAAACTTGCTTAGATCAAAAATTACTTAATTTAATCTTTCAGAAAAAATATACAAACGGGTTATAAAAGTATTGGCATAAGCTTACTTATATCTACATTTATTAATACATTCCTCAATTGAGTATGGCTCACATTTAAGAACTCAGTTAGTTCTATTTTTAAATGTTTAAAGTCGTTTTTGTGGTTTTTTAATATTATTGGGAAGTGAATTAAAAATGTTTTGAAATCTGGCCGTGTTGAAGGCGTTACGTACGTTTACTATGATGTCTCGTTCTCTAAGTTCCTTCCATGGCTGCCTCAACCATTCTTTGGATCTCATCTAAGGCGTCTATAGTCGAGAGGTCATGTCCTGAATGCGAACTGATTGGTCGCCAGGCCCTCAGTTCTTTGAATTGAACTTGGTATCCTCCACGGATTCTCTTAAAGGTACCTCTGCCTTCCACCTTGTTTGTTTTGATGGAACGGTCTAGGGCCATGGTAAATTCGTGTTTGAATACTTCCAGATCGAGCTTTCCATTGCTTTCACAAGCTTCGAACGTCGAGGGGCGTTCGGTGAAAAATTGTCTGGCTACGCCTATGCAACTCCTACTCCGTGTCCGCGTTTTTTGATATGCCTAGAGCCTAGAACTACCACCGCCACGCTGTGACTACGCTGTCGGAGTCGACCACGAAGTTGGATCAAAGAGGTCTCAATTTTGCTAGCTAATTAACAAAAGCCCGGCTCTACTATCCCTGGCTGTTGCGTATAAAAGATGCTGTGCCGCACGCGATCTGTTGAGGTTTTTCTGCATAATTAGCTCAATGCTGGTTCCTTAGGAGCCTCTGTCTCCTTCCTCGGCCTCTAGGCACTTGTCCGTGCTCTATGACCCCAGGTTCGTTACAGTGAGCAGGTTTCCTCTTGGCACCCTTCAGCTTGGTGCCCTGTTCATCCGCAGTTGTATCAGAGTCGATCTATCCTCCCCCTTGCATTGTCATACCATTTGGACTCTACCCCAACTGTCAAATGTCTAATTAAAGTCCTCTCTTGAGAGGAAAATAAGCCAAACTTGGCTAGATAATGGTGGAATAACCTTCACCAGAGATAGCTTATGTGGCAGCAGTTTCCTTGAAGCAGCAGTAGGGAAGATCATATTTTTATGAACACGACTTTCCATGTACAATCAAAATTCTTGTAAGAAATTATTATTACATATATATTTTGAATTTTATAATGTTAGTACAATGGATAAATAAATACTATCTATCTATCTATCCAACGGCAGAAGCAACTGCCCGTGCCCTCCCTTCGTCTGATACGGACCATTCCCCATTGTAGCTGAATCTTGCCCTTCTCGGTCAATCGTCTCGCATGCTCTGGAGAGAACATCACGGTGGCTAACCTTCACTGATTTGGTTTTCAGGGCATCCGTAAGTTCCTCCATTAGGATGGCCTCGTTCAGATCTCTAACTGTGAGCGAGACCTGCTCGCGTAGCAAGCTAGAAGCCTCCTCTCCCGCCACTTTTTGGATCGCTTTGAGTAAAGACTTTGTGACCCCCTGCCCCTTGTCCAGGTGACTCATCATATCACGGTCCCTACTTTAGCCACCTTGCTAATTTTAGCTCCCGTTTCGGTCAAGTTCACTTTTCATTTCACGTTTATGAGCATCTGCACGTATGTAGAGTTCCCGACCTTCTGTTCCTTCCACGAGCCGTTCTCCTGTCGGCGTATGTCGCATTACCTCTCGTTTCCATTCGGTTCGCTGGAATGGATGAATACAGGCAGATGCCTCTCAGCCATGCTATAACGCCATGTCATATCATAGTTCGTGACTCGAGAATCCACATTATTATTGACCATCTGCTCAATGATTAGTTAGAGAAATCAGGCGGTATGGCTCTTTTCCTGATCTAAAAGATATACAAATATTGTTTCTCTCCACATAGAATAGTACTAGGGGATATTAGCAGGCCCTAGAGAGGCTTTATTGCTTGCTCATGGTGCCTCTTTAAATGATTTCATAGTGAAAGAACTATTATAGTCAAACATGCCTTGCCATTGCTTCCGTTACTTTATAGATCTCAGTAATATTATTGCTCTCAGATATCATGCACTTTTCTACACTCTTCCGTCTATTTGTAAACGTTGAATGCTCTTTTTTTTCTTTGCGATAACTCGACTAATCTCTATGACCCACCAGAACCGAGGATTTACTAATCAAGCCAAAGCTGCATGGTACTGACCTTTCTGCTGCTGGAGTTGAGACTTATAATAGGTAGTTGATTAAAAATTCACTTGGTTCGTTTAACTTCAGTTTTTAATTAGTTATCCGACTAGTTTCGGCACTGTGCCATTGTCAAGAATAATGTGCAAACGTAATTTTAACAGGTTTATAAATAAGATTCAGGTAATAAGCGCATTTGAAGTATACATAAACCTGTAAAAATTACTTTCCCACTTTATTCTTGCTAATGGCCCAGTGCCAAAACTAGTCGGATGATAAAATAAAAAATTAAGTGAAACGAACCAAGTAAATTTTTAAGCAACTACTTATCTATTATTAACATATAATTTCACCAAATCATAAAGGAGAAACAAATATTGAGATTTACACTTAGTATAGTAAAAGGAACATCTTTGTTAATCTATAAAAGACTCGTTTTTCCTATTAGTATCCCAATTTGCCAGATCTAGATGTTAGCGCCTAGGTCTACGTTAATTCTTCCTTGGTACATTCATTGAGAGCAGCATCAGAAAAAAGATCACTTCCGTGTAGATTTCCAGGTAGGGCGTATGGCAAGAGTTGGAGAGGATAGTGCTAAATCTATTGCGAAAATGAAATGGATTGGTTGTCTCGTATTATAAATCCAGTTATATTTAGGATTTTCTCAATACACTAACCCTTAATATAGAGTCAGGAGGAAACCCGTAGAAGGTTTTGGGCATTAAAGTCCCTTAGCAATAAATAAGGCACTAAATTGAAAATTTGATTTCTCTCCCAGTTTTCACCCGAAAGGTTGCATAATGTAATATTGTTAAATAACTGCATCCTTCATGATTGTTGTATAGTTTCTAATGGCGAAATGTACTTGAGGTTTTAAATTGGTTTTTTGAAACCAGATGCAAAAGGAACCGTTTCTATTGCCATATTGCGATAGACAACCATTATAATTCCATTTGATGATGATATCCAGCTCTTCAAATTATAGAATAAATAAAGAACAAATTATATAAATCACAAGTTATATACAAATAAAATATCAAATAAAATTGACTATAAATGAAAAGATAGAATAGTAGAAAAAAGAAAAATAAATCAGAAATAAATAAATCATAAATAAATAAAAAGTTAAAATGACATTTTCCGATGTTGAAACCCGGAACCTGTGATCATGTTACAGAGGGTTATTTTTGCCTGCTGGTTTTATCATTGCTTCTTACTCTCTAATTCAATGAGTGAATTTTGCCGCTTGGCAGCAGGTATTCGCACCTTCTCCAAGGACACAAAAGGCTCGCCCAATCATTAATATTCTTCTCTGGTTAAAAATAGACAACTACAAATTCCAATACAGAAGTTTCTTGTGAAATAACGACTTGTTCTGCAGTTGTTTCTACAACTGCAGACACACTTCCTTCTTTTAGTTGTGATTTACCACCTATTGTGTTCTTGACAGTTCGAATAACAATCTGCTTCAATATCGGTATAAGTTATAATATATTTTTTTCTGTTTGGGATATCTTTGTTGTTGCTTGCGCATACAGCATCATTGTTACTGTGGGTTTAGGGTCAGATCGTCTTGTTATCGCTTCAAAATGTGTTTTTATTCTTCTCAACTCCTGTATTGATTGTTCTAATATTAGAGATGTGTAATTCCTAAACCTAAAAGTTTTCAACACGTTTGCGCATGTAAATGATTCCGAACTGTATATTTCTTCATTTATTAGTTTGCCATATGAGCATAAAGTCGGACTTTCAGATCTCGCAACGTAAGACATAGTAATATACTGTGTGGTAAAATGCAACTATAATCTTTGTTTGGTAAAACAATTGTACTGAAAATTACCACAACTGAAGGAATGTTAAGCAGTAGTCCCCTACGTTTTGTGTTGATTCTTCTAATTTCGAACATTTTGAAATTTTAAATTATAAAAAAAATTATAATTAGAAAAAACACGAAAATATTTCGTAAAATCTACAACAAATGAGTCTTATTAAGACTACAAGAAACAAATCACTTTTGAAACAACTACTTCTCTAGCTAATACTTCGACAGACATTGAATGATACAAAAGTAATTTGCGTGTTACAAAATAGTAAGGCTATTAAAGCAACACTAGTTTGAACATATTTCTTTCTGTAAAATGAACTAAAAATGATTGAATGTACATTTGTTGTAGATTTTACGAAATAATTTCGTGTTTTTTCTAATTATTAGTGAATTTTCTACAACGTAAGGACTTAAATATTTTATTATTAAAAAATTCTTGATTACACAAGTTTTTTTAATAACTTAGTGTATTTTGATTATCAAAATTTGCCTATTCACGTCTATTCATAATAAAGAAGCGAGTTAGCAATGCCATCGCTTCTGTGTTAACGTCATTTTTTGGGAGGTTTGCTCCTCTGAAGTTTTATTGTTAAAAGTTTTCAATTTCAAGAGTAGAAATATACTTCGACTGGACTATAGCTTCCATATTGCAGTAAGACTAGATACAACCAGAGGTTACCAGGTATCCGAAGAACACCGTGTAAGCCCAACACACGCATGGCCATCCATCCGGTACGATTGATACCTTGGATTACGGAATTTTAGTCGAGGTTTACTCCACTAGATCCGGCATCTTCTACAGAAACATGATCACCTCTTGATTCTTAGAATATTGTTATTTTTAAATCCGTTTGTTGTTACTTCAGTCTATACTTTAAAAGGTTATGAACTTCTAATGCATAACTTCTTATTACTAAAAACTATATATTTGAATGCACTACATTAATTTCTTATTACTTGAATATAATCTTACTTATTACCTAGTAAACTAGTTTAAATCTATGTATTGCTATACATAGTTTGTTTAAATTATCTAAAATGTTTAATCGTTGTGGAGCTGATTCGGTGGATATTTATATAAAACATTTTTTTCTTGATATTACACTATATTTTTATTACTGGTAAAAAAAGAAAGTGTTTTATTTAAATATATAAAATGAATTACCAATCTATAGATCATCTTAAACATATTGCACCAATAAGTACATTTGAATTATTAATAGTATCAAACATGGATCTAATTAGACTATTAAACTCTTTAATTATTTACTAATTCGGGGCTATATTATCTAAAAAACATAAATTTTGAGTTGCCATTATTGTTTTAAGCCGTTATCTAATTTTTCTCAATATAAATCATGATTTATTTATAAAAATAACATCGAAAATAATGAAATAATGCTAATCACACATTCCTTACTTAATTAATTACAGCATTTAATTTTAGTTATTTCAGAACATTGTTGACCCGTAAACTCAAAATTTTAACACTACTACATAGTTTAGGAATTAACACGGAAACACCGTATGCCAAACAAAGAATGAGTACTTTTACTTTGTCGTATCAGACAAGTGTGTTCGTCGAGGGTTGCTTAATTAAACTAAAAGTGTATTCCTGTCCCTTTCACGTGCTCGGTTAAAGTGGATGAGTGACCCTAATGTAAATCCTTTTCCACGTCTACTGCTAAAGGGTATGTTTCTATGTCCAGCACAAATGCTGTTCCTTCGCTGGATTGCGTATTACTCTCATGCTACGCAAACATTAATTTATTTTTCTTTGTTTGCAACTAGTTTCTTGATTATTACGGCTTGTGTACATAAATCCAACTCTTAATGTTAACTATATCTATATATATATATGCAGTAAAATAGAATTTAATATCTTATATCCTTTTTCGTTGCGATTAATACATGTATTTTATTCAATATTTTCATGGTTGGATAGTACCGACCTTTAGGGATCCAATTAGCGAACTGTAATATATATATATATATATATATATATATATATATATATATATATATATATATATACATCTTTATTGACAAACAATAAAATTTCACATTTAAATAATAAATAATTGATGAGGTGTTAATATGTCAAATGGCTATCGACCAGAGGTCTTTCTGCCTACGAGCTGTAATTTTACCGCAAAGTTCTAAGTTTGCATGTTTTCGTTTAGTTAAATTCATATTTAAAGGCAATTTTTATTATTGAGTTTTGTTAATAGTATTTTGAGAGATTCCCTATCTTAACTTAATAGTTTTTTTTATTATTCTAAAGTATTATTATTGTTATAGCAACTAAATTTGGACAAATTAAAAATACATTATGTTTACGGTATTTCTTTTTTAATTTTTTTTGGATTATAATAATAAACCGTTATTTTACTAAAAAAATCCAATAGTAAACTACATAATAAGAAATTATTCCATTAAAAGAAATATTTTTTTTCTAAAGATATATAAGAAACAGTTGTCATAGATGCTAAGATCTATAAATAAGAAGAACTTTCTCACTGCATTTCTTTTCTTAAGATAATAAAATGTTACAACTTTAGATACTGTGCTTAAATCTTTAATATTTAATTAATAATAAGTGTTTGATTTTCAATTTTTTTGTTTAACTCACTATAATTGTTTCGCTATTCTGTGGTTTTTTTGGGTGAAAAATATATTTTCTCGTCAATTAGTTCATTAAATCTTTAATATCGATATAAAATAAAAATAAATATACTACCACTTTAGTTAATTGACCAGTTTGGATTAACCGTAAATCATTGTTTATGATGTTATGTCATGCAATAGTAATTATTATATATTATATACAATCAGAATAATAAAAAAAGAATGGATGATTGTTAAATTAGTATTTCTCAGAAAATCCCCATTTTTCAACGATTTTTGCCAATTTAGAATTTTGTCGATTATAGCGTCGTCAAAAAACAAAACAAAAATATTCAGATAAAACTTTCTTATTTCTTCCTGGAGTATTCAAATCTGTACAAAAAATGGGGGTTCTTATTTAACTTTCCTATATCTCACCCCCTAACCCCTAGGGGGTTGAGGGTAGTGGGTCGAGTTTCGTATTATTAGATGTCCCCCTCTGAGGCGAACAAATTTTAATAATATTTTTTTAATCGATGTGTAGTTTTCGAGAGATTTCAAGGTCTTCACTTCAATTGAACACCATGTATATACATAGATCTTACACTACTTCATTATTAATTAGTTTAGTACTTTGAAAATGATCAGGAATGATCAAAACACGTGTCAGGCAACTGGAAATAAATATATTATGGAACTTAACAAGTGTTTTACCTCATTGAGAGTCATTATACTAAGCTGAATTGAATTTGAAAATGCAAAAGATTTTACTAACCTCATCAAAAAGGAATATTTTCATTCTCTTTACTACAACCGAAAACCAACGGAAGATTACAAAAAATCAATTTTCCAAAATTATTTATTTGCATCTTTATTAACGTGTAAATAATAATAGAGGGAACCAGTTTTATTTTTAGTCAGAGAGTTTGGCTATAAATGTAATAAATGATTTTAAATACCTTTTTATATATCACACAAGGAATTTAAAATCATTTATTAATAAGAATGTATCACAAAATAAAGGCCTCCACAATTACCTTTATAAATGTAATAATTTTGATAGCAACTTTTATTGTGAATAAAATATTAATATAACATACTGTAAAACTGTACATAAGTACAAACAAAAACATATAGACGTTGGTCCTTTTTCAGAATCAATCAATCAATATTAAATCCGAACTAAA
Source organism: Ontholestes murinus (assembly GCA_963969525.1). Lineage (NCBI taxonomy): Eukaryota > Metazoa > Arthropoda > Insecta > Coleoptera > Staphylinidae > Ontholestes > Ontholestes murinus. The sequence continues at coordinate 81,850,552 of OZ018387.1, forward strand.
AAGTACCCCACAATAAGTATTTATACCCCTTATTGTATACACTTTCTCTGGCAACCAGATGTCAGTAAGAACTTTAATAATTCAAGCAGAAAATACAATTTTATTGGCACTGAAATTTATATGGTAAAAACATATGTTATCAGAAAATTGTATGTATTTCTAATTGGCCAACGACTAGATCTATGTGTTTTGTAGTATCATTTTTAGATAAAAATTGGTTACGAATGGAAAGCGTTTTTCAAGGAATAAATGAAGTAGTGTCATTATAGAAGAACGTTTTTATAATGTTGTTAGGAAATCTTCTAATTAATTACAAAGTCGGGGATGTAGGACACAATTATAACTAAAAATGAAGTTGGCAGATCATATTCAATACTTGTGGCATTACAATTACTATTGTAGGTTTAATTTAGGAAGGTTTTATCTTTCCTATAACGTATTTAAAATTAGATTTTTTGATCTATGTATATAACCAGGTATTCAATATAGGGGAAATAAGGGATAAAAGTCTGGGAAATTAAGACTTTATGGAAAGAAAGTTGCAATTTAAGGGTATTGGTTTTGGTCCGTAATTTTACAATCAAGGATTGAAGGGTATGAATAAGCTCTTGTATGAGTTAAAGGTCATCTAGTGGCGTAGTGGCATAGATAATTAGTGAGGTAAATTAATAAATAAATAATTGGAAGGTAACATTTTGGATTCTATCTGGTCGAAGTGTAGGAGCGAGAGGTAGCATAACGACTTTGAGAAGTGGGTATGATTAAAAGATGTAGTAGGGTTAGTAGGAAAATGTGAGATATTCATTTCCACGGGGGCTTACGTAATCAGATCAACGGGCAACGAAGGATGTTATGCAAGGGAGTATATTGGGTGGACTCTTCAAAATAGGGAGGTGGTATTTACAGAAGAGGTAGATGGTATAGCATGAGTTGAGTGTCACCAGAAGTAGTAGTAATTGAAAGTACTGGACCGAAATGCAGAAAGTGCTGGACGAGAAAGGCAATGAGAAAACTAGTTGAGTTATGAGGGGTCTTAAGATAAATTAATAGACAAGTGTTATGGGAGATGTTAACCGGGTGCACTGAAAGTGATTCGAAAGGAAAGAAAACGTATGCGGGACAACAAGGATCGTCAGTCATTGATTAAGGCGTAATATAGTAGCTAAATAGCCAAGAAGAATGGAGGTGGAAGAAGTCATAGGATCTGACCATTTACCAATAATAGTGGAGATTCGGATGCAAAAAATTAAAGAAAATGAACAGAACAGGAATGCTGGAAGCCAGGGTATAGTGCGAGTGTCATCAAGAATATGAGAGCACTTTAAAAAATTGACTGGAATGAAGTAAAAACGAGGGATGCAGAAAAAAGGTGAAAAGGCTGATAGAAAGAGATGCGTATGTTTCGATGAGGACTATCGTGATGCAAAAATGGAAATGAGGAAGACATTTTTGGTGCTTGAGTAGTGGAGAAAAGAAGTGTGGGATGGCAACGAGGGCCAAAAGTAGTAGTAGTAGTAAGAAAGTACGTCAAAGTATGCGTGAAAAAGACGACCAATGAAATGCGATTTTGTAGAAATGAAAACAAGGAATGAGAAGGAGGCGTATAAGGAGGAGACATATAGGAATGTCTTTACAGGAATAGATATAGAAATGAAATATAGTGAGTGAAAAGCCTGGTGGGACAACAAGAGTCGATGTTGAAGTGTTTACGTAGGAGGAAATAGTAAAAACGTTTGATGGTATAAAGGCTGGATTGGACTCATTAAAGGCAGAAATGTGGAAGGAGATAGAAAAGAAGAGGAAGTAGGGGAAGAGGAGTCACTGAATCAAATGTGAAGAGCTGAATCAGACTTTCCAAAGGTGTGGTGTATGGGAATTATGTGTACCCGCTACAACAGTCTTGGCGATTGTAAAAAATAGGGTAGAGAAGGAGATGAAGACCAAAGGAATGCTACTGGAGACGCAAGGAAGTTTCACAAAAGCGAAGGGAACAAAGAATCAAATATTTACACTGACAGAAATGTGGAGACAGTGTTGGAAGAAAAGGGTAGTGTGTACGCTGTTTTCCTGGTTTTGAAAGCACATACTGTACCAAGGGAAAGATTCGTGGAATGTGGATGGTAGTAATGGTGGAATGGTGTAGAAGAGTGTATCAGGAGTGCAAGTGGGCTTCATATTAAAATATACAGGTGAATACGGTGAACACCCTTACAAGGAAAAGTATGCAGAACGTGCAGAACAAGTTAGTGGAAAATGGAATATAGATGTATGAAAGGGCAGGAGTTTCCGAGAATATTGTGAATGAATAGTTGAAGATTGGCATACAATCCAAGGTATGAAAGCTCGGAAGTAACATGTGGGGCAATAGTCCTGCTACCATTTTGATTGCGCGTCATCTTGGTTCTGTGACGTTTAGCTCAGTTTTCCTTTATCCATTCTGTTATGTAGACGTCTAAATTTTATTATGGATAAATATACGCCACAAGAATGAGCAGAAATGGTGACAATATTTATTGAAAATAATCGTTCCATAATTGCCACTCAGTGGAAATTGCGTCAAAAATATCCTAATCATTCACAAAACCACAATTTTTTGTTTACATGCGAATTTTCGACAGTACGGTACGGACGTCTAGCAACGCTGAAAATGTTGTTCTGGTGCGCGATAGTGTTACAGAGTCTCCAGAAACAACAATTCAAAGACGTGGTTCCCAGTTACACATTTCTGCACGCAGTTTAAGGCGAATTTTGAAAACTGATTTGAAAATGTTCCCGAACAAAATTCAGCTAGCCCAAAAATGGCTACCGAGAGATCATGATCAACCAGTTGTGTACAGTATTGCAATCCTAAGGCTGTCTGGTAAAATTGAAGATTTTTCGTCTAAATTAATAATGAGCGATGAAGCCCATTTTCTTCTCAGCAGCCACGACAATAAACAGATCAGTCGGTTTTGGGGAACACACAATCCTCAATTAATTCATGAAACATCATTGCATCCACTAAAAACAACTGTATAGTGTTGTATTTATGCTGGAAACATCATTGGTCCCTATTTTTTTGAAAATGAGCAAGGTGTTGGAGTTACTGTTAATGCTGAACGGTACCAAGACATGATTCGAAATTTTCTTGTACCTAGAAGAGCAAGGTCTAGAGGACGTGTGGCTTCAGCTAGAGCACACAGAGCTCGTTCAACAATTCAATTATTGAATGGCGTTTTTCCACGAAGACAAATTTCGCGAGGTAGCGATTTAGCATGGCCAGCCAGATCTCCGGATTTAACAGCAGCAGACTTTTTCTTATGGGGTTTTTTAAAATAAAAAGTTTATGTGAATAATTCAACATCTTAAAAACAATATCCGTCACGAAATTGAAGAAATTCAGCCCGATGTGTTGAAGGATATCATGAAAAATGCCCTAAAAAGACCCAAAAGATGCATAGCGAATCGCGGTCACCATTTAGCCGATATAATTTTCTAATCATAACGAAAAAAATGTAAAGTCCAAGTAAACTTTTTATGAAAACCAAACGTTCAGTTTCTGATTTAATGTTAGTGGATCCAATAACGAATAATCAGTTAACAATTTATCGGAATAATACAAAATCGGTTGTTAATAAGTACAGCAAACTTTAATGCTAGAGCGAATCAAAAGATTTCTTAGCATCTATGAAAAAGGCCTTCAAGGTGAGTAGAACGGTAACAAAATGCTGAAAAAAAATCCAAATTAGTAACCAAAAATAATATTACAAATAAGATAAAGGATTATCTTTATAAGAAAAGACTTATATATAATAACAGAAAGGATGTAATAAAATAATTTCTGGATATCAATATTGAAGATTGTACCTAATTTTTCATATTTCTTTTTTGTGTTGTATTGTAAGAATATAAAGAAGTCTAAACGCATGGCAAATTGGTTTTTGATTTTTAGTTTCTTATTATCCATGGCTCGTTTTGATTTGGTGTTTTTTTTTAAATTTGCAAATGAGCTTCAATTAATTAATTATCAGCGCAGAACTTATCAGGCCATTGATTAAAGGAAAAAATAACTGAGAATATTTGCAGCACTACCTCACCTCTTATATAGTAATTTAATCTATTGTTTGTATACATTGATTTATATATTGTGTATTTAACTAAGCTATACATCAATTTTAATAGTGAGTAATATTATATAAACTTTTAATACCAGGCCTTATATGTACAAGGACAAAGGACGGAGCGCAGATGGTAAATATTATTAATTATTTATGTTAGGTCAAGTAGTCCCCTAAATAACTTCTCGAAAACTTTAGGTAAAGAACATGTTTAGTGTAATAAGCACACACACTATAAATAAAATATTGACATTTCTAGATATACGATCAAATAATATCAAAATAAACTTCGGCACAAGCTAAATTATATTCAATAATGAACAGATAAAGAATATAATTACTACTATAAATTTGTCAAAGATTAATATAGATTAACTCAACCATCTTTTAATTTGTGTGGGGTATAAAAGAAAACATAATTCAAATAAAACGAATAACTTTGTAGGTTACGAAGTAATATGAGTTATTCGTTTAATTCAGGGTCACATAAAGCTCATATTTTGTAATCTCAATAGTTTTAAAATTCTGAATTGGTTTATGTGTTAGATAATAAATTTAAAAGTTTAAAATTTATGTATTTTTTTATGGACAAAACATGTAACGATAACTAACAGTTATATAATTCAATAGCTAGCGGTGCTTTAGTACGAGAGGAAGTTGTTTTAACTGTTAGTAGTTTAATTCAGGATTAGTTGTTTTTACATTGTAATAATATAAAACTACGGTGCCGAAACGCTCAAAATAATGAATTCTAATTATTACTTTTTAAAATTTATAATATGTTTTTATAATAATAACAATAATGCTCTAATTGTGTTATTACAAAGTTTTCACCAGTTGCAGATTCCATTTAAAAGTAAAGTATTAAAAGTATACAAAATTCACACTGATGATGATGAGATAAGCCAGTTAAAAATGCATAGATATATATGGTCGCACCTATGCCAATATACGCATACTCTAAATCTCTTGTACACAAGGATGTATTTAATATTAAAATTATTATTAAATTTAATCTTTAGAGAATAATAAAGCTTAGAAGGTAAAATATCTCTATACAAAATTATATAGCAGATATTTATGTTGATTTATACACTAGTTGGTGTCCGCAGTTTAGCATAGGACTAATTATTTATTTATTTATTTATTTACGTATATTGACGTCATACAAACATTTTACAAGTAAATAATACAATAACACATTAAAACTAAAATTAAAACTAAATTAAGTTTAACATATAGCACGACGCGCGTTTAGTTTGAACAGTGCTAAAGACGGACAATTAAAATCGAGAATATCACAGTATTTATTGACTGTATTCGACATCCTCACAAGTGGACTGAATAACATATATGATGTGCGACTATATGGAATATATAATAGTGGACAATATCTAGTGTTATAACTAGGCACATTAAAAGAAAACCATTTGAGGCAATCTCCAGAAGTAATTAGATTGTTAATAACCTTAAAAGTAAAACATAGGTCATAAAATTGTCGCCGTTTTGAAAGGATAATTAAGTTGACAAAATCCCCTACATGATCTAAATTTAAAATTTTACCTTGAGTATACAATTTATGTCTTAGATATTTAAAAAAATTAATTTGTACCATTTCCAGCCTGTCGACAAAACGTCTAAAATGTGGTGACCAAATAATACTGCAATATTCTAAAACTGAGCGCACTACTGTGACAAATAAAATAGTTAAGCTACGTACATTTGTAAAATCCTTTGTTATGCGTTTAAGAAAGCCAAGCATTTTATTGGCTTTAGTTATTACGGTTTCTATATGATAAGAGAACGAAAGCTTTTTATCCAAATATACGCCTAGATCTTTAATCGTGTCTATATGATCTAGGTTATTATTATCTAAAATGTAATTGACAGGGAAACTATTTACTTTCCGAGAGAACAACATTACGTGGCCTTTGACTATTTTTAATGTCATATCATTAATGACACACCAAGTATTTATAGAATCCAAATCTTTTTGAAGTATTGCAGAGTCAATAATCGAGGAAATTTTCTTGAATATTTCAACGTCATCTGCAAATACTAATAGAGGCGATCTTATTCCAATAGATATATCGTTTATAAAAATATTAAACAAAACGGGACCTAAGTGAGACCCTTGGGGGACACCAGATGTTGCGTAAAATGGATCTGATAAAAAACCATTAATGCGAACTTGCCGAGTGCGATTCTTTAAATAGGATCCGAGCCATTTGAGGATGGAACCACAAATGCCATACTTTTCAAGTTTAACTAACAAAAGTTCAATGTTTACCTTATCAAATGCCTAACTAACGTCCATATATACTGAATGAACTTCAGCCCCCTCTTCAAAAGATTGCAATATAAAGTTAGTATATAAAAAAAGATTCGTGTCAGCTGATCTACTGTTTTTAAAAGAATTAGATATGTCTTTAACAATTATAGATTCAAAGACTTTTGGTATCACTGAAAGAATGCAGACCGCCCTGTAATGTTTAATGTTGTTTTTGTCTCCTGTTTTAAAAATAGGTTGAACAAATGAAGACTTCCATAGTGAAGGAAATACCCCTTGAGATAATGACATAGAAAATAAAATATACAATGGCATAGCACTACCCTTAATATCAACATTTTGCAACGCCGTCTGGATTTCTGATGGAGAAACACTTATTTCAGATATATTTAAGTTTGATTCAATATTATTTTAACATGAAGTTGGACGTTTTTTATTATATACTGATGAGAAATATATCGCAAATTCATTAGCAATGCTTTTGCCGTCGTTCACATTCTCTTCATCATGAAATATAGACAAAGGTAGTTTACCTGCTGCCGATTTAGATTTGACAAATTTCCAGAAATAATTTGGATTTCCAAGTATAGATTCCTCTGCGTCTGTAATGTAGTTGTGATAACAGAGTTTAGTCAAAGCTCGACATGCTTTCCTAAGATCTGAAAATTCTTTATAATCAGTTTGTAGATTTGATACTTTAAATCTTTTATGAGCTTCACGTTTTTGACGTACAAGATGTCGAAGTTCAGAACTAAACCAATGAGGAAATTTAGGTTCATATATAACTTTTGATAGAACAAATTGTTCAAAACAATCAAAATAAATGTGTAGCAGTATCAACATCCGTTATATCTAAAAAACTATCTAAAAAATACCTGATTCCAATTAATAGATAAAAAATAGATAAAAAGTAGTTATAAATAAGAGAATAAGGAGTATGTTTAAAATCATATACAACAGTAAAATCTGATGTTACCTAGTCGGTTGTAATAGTTGAATAAACAATATTAAGAGAGGGATGATATGTATCGCAAGTAATTAAGGGATCACATTTTGAAATGGTTTCAACCGAGTTCATTGAGAAACACAAATCCAATATGCCGCCCTTATTGTGTATAATATTGTTATATTGAGAAAGACCATACAGCGCATAACCATCACACACAACACTTTCACTTGCACTTTTAGCACTCGAGCTACTTCTAGCGTTAACTGGAAACAGTCCCTCGAAGTCATCAACTTCCTTCCATTGAAGATCAGGCATATTGAAATCACCCATCACTATGATATTTGATTTACTATTGCCATCACAGATATCTGATAGAGAATGCAAATGTGATTGATAAACCTCAACTCGTGAGCTTGGTGGTATCTATACACATCCCAAAATATATTGGTCATTATTGACAAATACCTTTACCCAAACTTCCTCCACGTTGGTATTTATAATAACGGGAAATGATTTAAATGTGTTCATTACAGCAATGAGGACACCACCACCACGAAGTTTAGAACTATTTATCGAAGAACGTTCTGTACGATATACACTATATCTACTACCAAAAATCTCAGAGTTAGAAATCCTCGGCTCCAACCAAGCCTCTGTAAGTAGTTTGATAGGATAATCTTCAGAGGCTACCGAACAATAAAAATCACTTAATTTAGTTCTAAGTCCTCTCACGTTTTGATAGTAGATAGTAAAATTGTTCAGACATTTGGTTTTGGTGGTATCGCCTTGGAGAAATTTCCCGTCATGGGTGGTTTATTAACCCGCCTTGGAAAAAATTATTTGACAGCAAGACCAGCAGGCTATAAAGTAGAGTCTAACAATGTCCTAACAAGTGATTCTTTAACACCTATTTTTTAGGAACAGATGTCTTCATTTCTCATAAGTTCGAAGCATTTCACGTCTTTTATATCCAGAACATTATGGACATAGTCCAGGACCGAGTCTAGCTTAATAATATATATTAAATTATCGTTACGAACAGAAGGCTAGGTGACCAAGGATTCCCAAAAACGAAATCCTTCTTAAGAATACAAGCGTAACTATAACGTGCTCCGATTTATAATTCTTCATGTTCATTTAATCTAATTAAGAAATTACGATCACATTTTTCATTGAACAAGCTTTTATATAGAGATCAAATTAATTTATAAATTTCAGATTTAGTCTATATAACAATACAATTTTTACAATTAACTATTCTATTACATAATATATCGTACGATTTAAACTAGTTAATTTTATCATATTAAATTATGTAATAATATATATTAAATAGTTAATAGTAGTAATTTCAACTAAATATAATTTAAAATCTTTGTTCACTACATCACTCGAATTTTCAAAGCTATTCGAATTAATGTTTATAATTATATTATTTGCATATTCGAATTTCAAAATTATAAAAAAAACGTCTTCTAAAATTAATCTCATTATAGAGTTTAGATACCATTTAAACTCTAAGCTGGAACGTTTAACTCTCGTGAAAATTAATCGAATTGATGGGACAGTTAAGTCTTTATTTAATTAAAATTAAAACGAAAAGTATATAAAGGAAGTTCCCCTCTGTTTTTTTTCTTTATAAATAATTAAATTAGAGCGCGGGATAAAATTTCGGAATATTCTCTGGACTGACGGGAAAAGATTCAACCCATTCACCCTTTCAGCTCGAGCGAGATTCTTAATCAAGTGCTGCCTGTGCGACTGATGATAAAAAATGAAATTCCTTTATTCCAGGGACATCAAGCACGCGGATATTCCGTTATACTCGAACAATTTTTATGCTTTTTAAAACGCTTAGTTGTTATTGATTAAAGTATGTATTGTATACTTGGAATATATTTGTCATATGCAAAAAGATTAATAAATATGTTTTTAATTCTAGTGCAATATCGAATATGATTATAAATATACAATGATAAAAACAATTAGCGGGTCACTAGTTTGTGCCTCCATAAAATTCAAACGGGGAATTACATGCAAATGAAATTAAGAACATGTGACAAAAGCTCTATTTAATTATTTTAATTGGCAAATTTAGAAATATCAGCATCACGTGCCTTTAAAGTTCCCGTAATAATTAACAATAACTACCAAAACTAAAGTGCAAAACTAATTTAAATTAATTGTTAATATTCACTTTTGTACATAAAATGGTAACTTAATGACGAGTATGTGCTCCCATAATACGAATAACGGCATTACACCGTCTTGGCATACTTCGCAAAAGTCTTCGAAGGTCTTCTTGTGGTATAGCGTATCATTCTTCAATAAGAGTTTGAGGAAGATGCGGATGACGCACACGTCTGTCGCACATATCCTAAACATTGTTTGAATTTCCAGTTTTTGTAGGAAGTCTAAAGTAATTCGCTCATTATATGGTCTTGCATTAACAAAAAAATTGGACTTATTCCCTATGCCACAGAAACAACATTTTCTCCAAACACAATATCAACATAGAGATTAGCGTTAAGATTTCCTGGAATTACAACAAGGTCGGTTCTACTGTCGATAGTAATCCCAACCCAAACCATAATTGAACCACCTCTAAATCTTTCGACTTCCTGGACAGTAGCAGTGTGAAGCTAGTCCATTAATTAATTAATCCGTGAAGAACACAGAATTCCATTGTCGAACTTGCCATGCGACATGTTCACGATTCATCCTTGCTATTCTGTTGCGTCGTCTCAGAGTTTTCTGACGGATCGTTTTGCCCTCAAATTACTAACCTTAATTAAATCTACAATAAATTCCAACTAGTATCTTATTATATTTCGAACATACTATATGCTAACCTTTTCGTTGAAACTAAAAGAAATGATCTTTTTAATTTAATAATTGCAAGTCAACCCGAACAGTGTCATCCACCTGCAATGAATATCAACGAGGAGGTTCCGTTTCGTCATTTGATCTATCTATACTTATTCTTTGACAAAGAAAACACCCATGTATCAATAATATTCTAAATGAATGCTTTTATTTTTATCTGTTCTTGTCTCATTTTATATTACATGTTATACCATTCCTCAGCACCTAACTTAATATTTATTCAACATCCAACATTTACTTAAGTTCACTTATATATCCAATTTGATTTAAATAATCAATCATCTCTTTTCGCTCTCAAATTTATATGCCATTACCAAGATTGCAGCAATGATTGAGTTGGAAATGTCATATCTGGTCAATTCAAAAGTACAACAGAAATTAGCCCATTTTCAATATCTAATTCCGCCCTAAATTAACTTTATTATGTTCCAATCTCCTAAACACAAGCAATACTACACATATCCTCTCAACTTTAGAAAGAGAAATTTAACAAACTTAACAAAATCATAAAATGTATTTTGGAAAAAATGTACTAAACCAACAAATTAATGTCATGCAAAGTAAGAATTACTGGACACAAATAAAGCGACTGAGAAAAAACGAAAAATCAGACAATATCACCAACATTATAGACATTTCTAACAATTCAACATTTACTGATGATAACTTAATTTCAAATATTACTAATAACGCCTTTCACAAATATTTTTACGACACTGTAAATGATTGTTAAAATTTATTCCACTTTCTGTCGTCTTTATCCCCAGTTGATATTATAAGTGAAGTCGATTTCTATCGAATTATAACTCTCCTGACCATGATCATATTTCTCGATCTATCTTAAAAAAATGCCAGAACATCCACCACGTAAAATCCCCAACTACGGTAACCAAAGTCAATACTTTCCAAGAGAATGGGAGAAAGGGATAATCATTTGCATCCCTAATCCCAGCAACGACCCCTCTTATCTCATAAGGTACCGCTCAGTTACCTCCCTTCCTGTAATAGGTAAACTATTTGAATACCTCCTAAAAGAAATACATTTACATTTTTCTGATTCCCGACTACCAATTTTTGGCTATACTTCCCTTTACCATCCTCACATCCAATCTCCAAAAAAGCATCTCGAGCGTTACATAACCCCTGTAGTTTTTGTTGCATTATAAATGTTTCTTGCTAAAATGTTTAATCCATGAATTCCTTAATAATCGATGCTACCAAATAGAATCTCATAATCATTCTACAGGTCGTTCACACTAGCAAGATGTACCTCAAGGATATCCACCTATACTATATAATCTTTATTATAATGAAATATTTTATCAAAATACTACACCATTCGGTTATTTACCCAGAAATTGGTTGTTGAGTTACGTCAAGATAATCAAGTTTAAACCTTTATTTTATAAAGTGTGAAGAAAGGATACAACAGTAAAGTTAGTAAAAATTAAAAGGCAAAAAATGCTGGAATTGTAAATAATGCTAGAACGAAAAGTGTGTATGACTCAAAAATATTCAGATACTGATACGGAAAGAAAGAGAGCGACGAAGTCACGATATGCAGGTGCCTGATTGGGCCCATTATACATCTCCAGGGATGGAAGGACTAGCTCTCCAGCTACCCTACGCCTTTGGCAAATTTAAAGATTTTGCTAGGAAACAGGCCTTCTATGTCTGCCGATTTTGGCCATGATATCCTCAGCAGGATCTTCCTTAATGTTGCTAGAGTGGGACAGTAGCACAAGATATGCGTCGCTGACTCCCCATTCTCGTTACCTCCTCTGCAGTTGGGATCCTCAGCGACTCCTAATACATATGGTGTTTCTTTAACTGACAGTGTCCAGTTAGGATATCAGTCAGGTATTTTAGGTGTGACCTAAATAAATTAACACAATATTGGTCATATTTAGCTTAGGGTGTTCGCATTGTGTTTCTACAATGAGTAGAAGTGGAGACGTTCATTCTTTCTTTCCTTTGTGTTCTGCTAGAGTGCTTTTGGATAGCATCTACCCTATCGTTCCCTCTCATGTTTGAGTTTGCCTTAACCCAGAATAAGGCAATTCTGTTATCTACAGATGCCGTCTCCAGTACCATAACTCATTATTTTACTAATTTTTTTTACTTTTTACTTAATGTCACTTTGGGATATGTTTACATAGCAAGACTGATTTCACTCTCTGTGTGAATGCAGATATTTTCTTCTCTTATCATCAGTTTAGTTTTTTTTTTTGGGCAATAACAATGAGTTCAGCCTGGATGATTATAAAGTATTCCTCCATGAATATTTTTAGTTCCAGGTTCAGTTCTGCACCAATATATGTCTCTACTTATACGTTTCTTGCTTTTTGTTCAAAAATATAAGGAACTATCGAAAAATAAAAACAAAAAGTCACCGCAGGGTTAAAAGAATTAAGTTTACCGAATTATGCTCTTAAATTGATCGTCATTGCCTTATTTTTATGATCAAGCTTCCTTTGCTCTCATAATTGAAAGCTTAAAATATTAAAAAATGGCTAATAATTAATTATGGAATTTTGCAGACATGCAACTTTTTTACTTCCTAATGGCTAAAGCTAACATAAGTACAGTTAAAAATCTTAAAAACATATTACAACCAAAGAAAAGTTGGAAATATAGAAAGCACTAAAATATTCGACGTAGATGTTAGAAAAATAGGCGATTATAAGCTGATTATTAAAACACTGCTTGAAAAAGAAATGTTGGTTCCAGAAAGAAGTAAAATAATTATTGTCGGTAATTAAAACAGAAACATTGGATATACAGGGTGGGCCACGAATAACGGCCATTCAAAGTTTACGGGGTTCCTGCAAGAGGAAAAATCTGAAAAAATTCAACATTGTACGGTTGATTGCGATCTCCTCATGGAAAATATTTTTTACTTTCTATCACTTCCGGTTATACCGGAAGCGACTACCAACTTTGTTATTTTAAATGGAACATACTGTATATTATTTTATTTTTAAATTCCTTATTCGATTGCCTACCTATACATATGGGTTTATGTCCACTTAACTTTTACAGTTTTTGATTTAAAAATTTATTTGTCAAATATTGACCTCAAATAAGCGTTTAGAAAAATGCCTATAACTTCTAGTAGGTACAAGATAGACACACGAGCGGCATCTTGTATTGTACCTAATCGATTCCTCTATAACAGAAAAACAGTTGGTATTTCAAAAATAGCAATATTTCAGCGCCCACTTTAAAACATCATATTTCAATTTTTTCAAATGGAATGACCAATATTTTATCTCATAGTGGGATTTGCAAGACAATTTGCTACAAAAAAGTATCATACATCCCTATATCGAGAGCCAGTAGTTTTTGAGTTATTTCGAAATTTGGTTCCTCTCAGAATTTTTATTTGAATAATTCCTGTTCTATTTACACGGGCACCATAGTAGTCTTCTGTCAATATTTGTTGAATCCAACGTATTTATATTTGTGTACGCTTCTTTCGAGTAATATTAAAATGAATACCTATACCAATAAAGAAATTATGAATTTATTTGTCATATATTGCCAATGCAACAGAATTGTTGAGAAAACTTTCAACGAAACTTATCCATACTTAGCGCCAATGGATAGAAAAAAGTTTCGAAGATTGGAGTCAAATTTTGTACTATTTGGAAAACAAAACGCAGAAAAAAATCAACCAAAGCCAATAACCGAGAATGAGGAAATTCAAGTAAATGTTTTGACTTATTTTCAAGCAAATCAACGCGCATCAAAGCGAAGTTCCCAGAAGGATTGAGAGTAGCGGAACCCCACTCTAAAGAATTTGGAAAATGTATCGGATGCATAATTATAAATTTAATTTCGTGCAAGAATTATTTCTTCAAGATGCAGACAACAGGATAGATTTTTGTGAGTTGTTGCTTAAAATTAATACAATTTGGACGGGCGAATCAAATTTCTCTTATGAAGGTGAAAATAGAATAGAAAAACCAATCACATGTGGTCAATTGAAAATCCACATATAACGCGTGTACATAAATACCAACACAAATTAATTTCAACGTATTTTGCCTATTGATGGACACGCATGTTACATTTTATTTTTAGCACGAAAGATTAAATAATGGCTGCCTTTAAATTTTGCTTATTGCACACATGAAATATCACAGCAACTAATGAACATGTTCGAGGATGGATGGATTCGAAGGTTAGATGGAACTGGCCCGCTAGATCTCCAGATCTTACTCCACTCGATTGTATTCTTTGCGGTTGTATAAAAAATAAAGTTTATGCAACTGCCGACGATACCTTAGAAGAATTGGAAGCAAGGGTGTGAGCTGCATTTGCGAAATTAAGCGCAGAAAACATTAGGCTGGCAACATAAGAGGGTGACGCAACATGTCCTGCAGTGTTTACATGTTACTGGTCTTCATTTCGAACAATTGTTTTTTTTCTGACAATTTCTTTCAGTTGTTGCATTTAATTATGTATTTAATAATTATTTTATTCGAGTCTTCTTACTTCTGTTTTATTTGTAAGTTGTAACTGGGGATAAGTTTCGTTGAATATACTGCAAGTTCTCTCAACAATTCCATTCCGCCATGTATGACGAATAAATAAATAATTTCTTGATTGGAATAGTTATTCAATAAAAAATATTGACAGAAGCCTACGATGGTGCGTGTGTGAATAGAACAGGAATTATTGAAATGTGAGAGGAAATAAATTTCGAAATAACTTAAAAACTACTGGCTCTAGATATAGTGATGCACAATACTTTTTGTAGCAAATTGTCTTGCGAATCACTCTATGAGATAAATATTGGTCATTCCATTTGAAAAAAAAATAAATGTGATGTTTTAAAGTAGGCGCTGAAATATTGATATTTTTGAAATACCAACTGTCAAAATTGACACATGTAAATTTTTTTCTGTTATAGAGGAATCGATTAGGTGCAATACAAGATGCCGCTTGTATGTCTATCTTGTACCTACTAGAAGTTATAGGCATTTTTCTAAACGCCTATTTGAGATCAATATTTGACAAATAATTTTTTAAATCAAAAACTGTTAAAGTTAAGTGGACATAAACCCATATGGAGAGGTAGGCAATCGAATAAGGAATTGAAAAATTAAATAATATACAGTATGTTCCATTTAAAATAACAAAGTTGGTAGCCATTTCCGGTATAACCGGAAGTGATAGAAAGTAAAAAATATTTTCCATGAGGAGATCGCAATCAACCGTACAATGTTGTTTTTTTTTAGATTTTTCCTCTTGCAGGAACCCCGTAAACTTTCAATGGACGTTATTCGTGGCCCACCCTGTATATATATATATATATATATATATATATATTATATATAAAATATATATATATATATATATATATATATATATATATATATATAATACATAACAAAGGAGAATATTAACTATACAATTTAAAATTTATATAAGATTTGTAAATTGGCCCTTGTCATTGTTCGAGAGGATTGCCAACAGTCTTTGTGAAGTTCTTGTCTTATATTAGTTAATAATTAAGTGAGATTATGAAATTAATATGTGTAGTATTATGAAAGAAAATTTACATTTAGAAGTAATATTTTTATTTCCAAAAATTAAGTAAGGGAAATAGTTAGAATACCTTTCTGAAATAGTTGAATTTTGGTTAATACTCTAAAGGGGCTGAAAATTACGTAGTGTTATTTGAGGCGTTAAGAAGAGGATGATAGCTGAATAGTCAAGAAAATAATGGCAGATCATTTTGTAGATGTGATTGCAGGTTTTGAGATTTATATCTTATTTTTTACAGGTTAGACCTCTGAAATGAGTCGCCGTTTTCTAGAATTTTGCTTTATATGCTTTATACTATTCCTAGGTATTTTATTGCAGGTGATGGAGGGATATATATTTTGGCCATTTATGAATATTGAGAGAAATTGTATATATAACATAAATAAAATAGAGAAAATTTTTGTTGACATCATCAAGACTATACTAGTGTAAATAATAAACATTAAATAATATTTTATACATTTAAAGTAAGTAATTAAACTATATAATTGATCTCCTAATTCGTCAAAATTAGAGAACACATCAAATGTGCTCTATTAATAGACATAGAACACTACCCAAGATAGTGACTTAATAGAGACGTTCCAGATATTAATACGAAAGATATTATTGAGTCATCAATATTTTAAAAGCTTTGTCATTGTCATTAAAAAAGAAAGAGGATGGCAACTGTATTTTGTGTATGTATGGTTACCGTCAACTTAATATTGTCACATAAAAGGACTGAATTAATGCCACTTGACGTACATTTATTACACCTAGAATTTATCTAAAAAGCGGGTTATCATAGAATCATTGGAATAATTTTATATAGTAACAAAAATAATATATAGAGTAACCCAAAATTGAATTTAAATTTGTTAGACTTATTAATAAAAAATAAGAGACTAATCGAAAATGTGTTTATTATTTATTATTATTTATTATAACTATATAATTTGAGAGTTTATTTCTTTTAAGAATATCGAAAGGTAAACCATCGCGATCACAACATATATTCATTCGAATACTAAAATTTCTTACGACGGCTCGACAATTAGATTTTTTCTTGGCTGCCATTTCTTAATGGATATTGTCTTTTAAATGTAGCAGAAAAGTTGGTCTTCTGGCGTAGACTAAGATTTGAGACAATCCCACAGAAAAATGTCCATAGGGGTTGAGAAACGATTGCGCGGAAACCAATTTAAGTCACCTCTTATGGAGATTAATTTGCTAGGGAAATTTTTGCTTTGGCCGGCATCCTCAGGCTTTAATTCATGCACTAAATGATTTTTTTAGGGGTGCGGCTTTAGGTCTTTATAGTGAAATGATAATCGAGGAATTTTTAAAGCGTTTGCGCACGTCCTAATTGTTTTGACGAACTGGTTATTAACACTATCAACATTCTCTTGCGTTCTTGATGATCTTGGTGTCAATCAGTGTACATTTATGAAAATATTACATAGAAAAGTAAACATAAATGGTATTACAACTTCTTTAGTTTAGTTAAAAGGAACTATAATTTTAGATTAGTTCAGTGAACCTTTGATGTTGCTACAGTAATACTGTATATTCTTATTGAATATTAATTGAAGTGGTTTTATATTTAGTTAAATAATAAGTTTCCATGTCGCTAATATCCTTTTCTATATTTTAGAGTTGATGTGAAAATGGTGTAGACAAGCTGAAGTTATGCCCCATCTCGGAGTCACCTTCCCCGAATCCCTTGGCATGGCGTTGGATGAACAACAGAAGCTACTCAATTCAGGAGGTATGTACTTGCTAAATAATGTGCAATATTTATTTTAATTAAATAAGTTTTAGTATACATTATTATATTACAGCCACCATGAACCATACTAACAGTGATGTCAGAAAACAGTAACGATTAATCTAGCCTTTACTTAATTTAGCCTCTTGTATCATTTGTGTTATTGCATTTAGCTTATATTGTAACAATATAGGTACATGATATTTGACACAATTAACAATCCAATACGTGTATTATCAATATTATATACCCAATTTAATCATATAACTTGAACAAAACTGCGAACCTTATGGAATAATAGTACTCAATATTTATGCAAATTACTCAAGCAAATTTATTTAAAAATAGATTTATTTTTCTTTAAATAGTCATGTAATGTAATGTATTATATTAAAAATAATTTAATTAAAGTAGCAGTGGAATTTAGCGGAAATAATTAGCGGTCTGAAAGAAAGGAATTTATTACTAGAGTAGCAACAAAGAAGGTCTCTAAATTAAGACAGTATTCAGGCTCTGAACAAATACTTGACGGAACGGCGCTTTACCTCTTTGAATAGGCTAGACATTATTAACAATTAAGCGACACAAACATCCAAAAAAATACTGAAAAGTGTAGGTATTTTAGTAACGTTAGTCGTTTTAATTACGCAATAATAGAATTTTCAAAGCTTTGAATAAACTTTAAATTTTAAGAATAAAGAAAACACTTTTACTTTTTATACCCCTTTAAATTTTATTTTCAGTGACTAGTTTCGACTACACGGTAATCCGTATCAAACTAAGTACTTAAATTACGAATAAATAGGTATATAAATAATTGTTATTCGTAATTTAAGTACTTAGTTTGATAATGATTACCGTGTAGTCGAAACTAGTCCCTGAAAATAAAATTTAAAGTGGCATAAAAAAGTAAAAGTGTTTTCTTATATATTTTCAAATGTACCACAAAGTGAACGCCATTAAGATTCAAGAATTTAAATTTGAATTTATTCAAGATATATATTATTTAAATAAAATTACAATAAATAAATTATCTAGTTCAAGAAATATATTTTGTTAAAATTTTAAGACCGATGAGCTGTAATTAGTTATATATTAATACAAACATTTTATTGTGATATTGGACTTAAAAATATTAAACACATTCTTGTTTGCAGGTGGAAGATCACACCTATCAGTAAGCATAGTGGAAGTTGGGCATACACCACAACCGAGCCCACTGTCAGATAGAAGCACCCAACAGCTACTAGAAACACCGTTGGAATCAGGTGCTGACAACTTAGAAGATAGAAGAATATATATGTAGCTTTATAGTATTACTTACATTTAAAAATTATCGTGTTTTTAAAAATGTATATTAAAATAACGTAAACCGTATTTTACAATTATGATGGAAACATTGACAGACTTAGAAGGCATACTAAAGTAACAATAATTAATATATCACTTATCTTTTTATACTGCTGAAAATGTTGGAATGGTCAAATTTTTAGGTGGTTTAAATACTAAGTGGAAATTAATTTTCAACCTACTTGAAATAGGTTCCACTATGAAATAAAGTGGAAAAACATTTTTTTAATACGTGATTGCTGAGGCTTTTACTATACGATACTTTTTTATAAACCGGAAATGGATTTAAAATTAATAGTTTTTGCACAATTTTAGAAGTTCTGAAACTAGCGTTATACAAGTTTTTTTTGTCATATTATAAATAATGATCATGTTCAAATAAAAATATTCTTAAGTAC
Source organism: Ontholestes murinus (assembly GCA_963969525.1). Taxonomy (NCBI): domain Eukaryota; kingdom Metazoa; phylum Arthropoda; class Insecta; order Coleoptera; family Staphylinidae; genus Ontholestes; species Ontholestes murinus. The sequence goes on from OZ018387.1 coordinate 81,869,828, forward strand.
ACATCAAATTTTACCATTTAAATATTCTGTGTTACACTTCTTATAAAATCTCTAGTATTTTAATAGGGAAAATAAAAGAAATAATGAGAATCTAAGTGCATAAATTATTGCTATCGCATGTACATTTAGGAAATTGAATGTCCTATATTTAATTTTTTGATACACTAACGCTTTCTTTACAATCTTTGATTTTTATTTACTAAATGTACATTTCGGGTACATTATACTCATTATTAATAGTTAAAATTTTAACTATTTGTAATAAGTACATTCTACTCGAAATATAAATCTAGTGTTTCAATACAATTTTGCTATAACAATCTTCACGTAACTCTGGAAGTGTATTTCTAGATATTTCACCCAATCGGGCAGGGTAATTTCTAGTTCTTTTAATTTGGCTTATTACGATTAATGAAAGGTAACACCACAATTTTGTAAGGATTGACATAGAAGTTTTTCTCACACCATGTTATTGGTGATTGTGGTATTGAGAGCGTCTTTGGCTAGGTACGATATGAAGTCATGTTTTTACCTTATGAAAATTCCTGTGTCGCAGGTATAACTTTCCGTAGAAAAACCCTTGTCAACCAGAGCGCCATGAGCGTAAAGCTTAGTTTGTAAACTGCCTGCACATAGAGGGCTATTATATCTAGCCCCTGCTGTAGTAGTGTATGGAAAATGCCATCTGGACCTGGTCCTTTGAAGGGTTTAAAGCTATATTAATCACCCTTGATTTTGCTTTCTCTGGTAGGTAGGAAAATGCTGTGTTTAGTATATTGAGAAACTACGTCTTTAGTAAAACATTGAGATTTGCCTTAAGCCTCTCTAAATAGCTCCCATTAAGTTTTCTTATTAGATCTATGCTGTTGGAGTGGTCTTTGGATAGGACCTTGTGGAGCTTGGCTGTTGGGGTTGTATCAATAACTCCCTCACAGAAAGTTTCTTAAATTTTCCTTTTCGATTTTCTCAACTCATTGCTATATTCTGACTGGATGCACTCGTTTTTAGGATGCTGTTTCCAAGTAGAACCGGTGCTGTTCCTAGCTCATCTCTAGTCTGTATGTTGAAGTAAATATCGTCGGTTCTTACACTTAAGCACTCTTAATAGAGGCTCCAGTATATGTTCCTCGGATTTCTGTTATAATTCATTGCGTTTTTCTTTTTGGCCTCTAAGTCGAACTCAATCTGCTGATGGTTTGACAAAGAGGGTTCTTCCACATCATGGCAATTTTACTGTGCTAAAGTAATGTCCAACACCTCCTACCTGATTGCATTTACAAAGGTAGACTCGCTACCTCTATTAATAATATCTAAATTGTTGGAGATAATAAATTTAATAGGTTCTTTACCTCTATTATTGGTGACCGTACTGCCCTATACCATGTTGTGGGCGTTTGCATCAAAGCCCAGAAGGAGGTGTTCATTGCATCTTCTGCACCACTTTATGAGTCTACTTACCTTCTCTGGTGGTTGTTTGCTTTGTTCTGCCGGAAAGTAGGGCTAAGAATAAATTACGATAGTCAAGATTTTTTGCCAGTCAGAGTGTGAGTTCTTAAACTAATTTAAGTGTGATATAAACAAAGTAATCGTTGTTATCTTAATTTCCAAGATTTTTCATGAAGTTGACGCCTCAGCCATTAATTAATTATTCAAGCAGCTGTTAACCTTTAAAGAAACATGAGATGATTATAAATATGTCTGTCTGTGTCTTGGTCAACAGATTTTTACTCTGCAAAATCATTTTATCATTTCCTGAGCTACTTAGCGTGCTCTGCCGTAGTTTTCTACGATTATGAGAAATTATCGTCTGTCAATACATATAATATCAAAAATATCTCTTCTAGATGTTAATTAACATTGATGTAGGAAAACAATCGTTATGTTCCATGTTTGTTTCTAGAAGTAACTGTGAGAAGTATTTATCATGCATGAGACAAATACTCTTATGTAATTTAATAAATTGTTGTAACTAATAGTAGATATACATGATTTACATACATATTGCTATCAATTTTGTTAAAATTCCAATTATATATAAGGGATATTTCATTGCATTCACAAATCAAAACAAGTTTAAAAGTATAAAAATAATTCTTAATATTTTGTCTTTTATACAGACAAAGTATTAAGTATTATTATTATATAATAAAATGTATAACGATGTAGATGTCTTAGGAATCAAAGTTATATAGTGATTTATTAATGATATTGCCACATTAATAATTCAATATTTATTATTTATTTATTCAATAAATAAATAAAATATTAAATTTATATAAAAATTGACAATGAATCATACAAATATTGTTTGCTCACCTTAAACGTTAAACTTTCTCTTTGTGTATTTGAAGTTTTAAATTTTAATTATTATTAATTTATATTAATGTGTTAATATCATGCCAACGATAACAAGGAGGATTTTAAAGTCAGTATTTATATTATATCTTCTAAATAGAGGTAATTACCATACGTTGAATTTGAAGATTTCTTCCTCAAAGATTTTCTATATCGATTAATTTATTTTAGGAGAATCTATTTTGCTAGGTCAATATGCTTCTGAGAAGCTATTACAAGTTATATATAATAAATAACTTGACTGTGTTGCTATTTTTAATAATTTAAGAAATAAAAATCTTGTTTAACTCCTGCTATCGAATGGACTGTGAATACGTTAGGTTATCGGTGTATTTATTATTGGAGACTATCAAATATAAAATAATATGAAAGTTACAATAACCTAATGTTAAAGTTATTATTGTTAAGTATCCCTATTGAAAATTGTCAATGGTTTATTAAAACAAATTACGATAACGTCTAAAAATAAATGTCAATTTAATGATATCTCTATCCTAATCTAAAGTTATTATTTTAAGTATTAAATTATATATTTTTAAGTCTGTAAATTAATAATAGTAATAATACATTTTATTTTAAAAGAATAATGCAATTAGTACAAATAAAATATTTAAGTAATGATATGTGATAAAAAGAGAAATAAATATTAAGTTTTAGTCACAACTCACCTTAAAAAATATATTCATATATGAGGGCTCAGCAAGTTTAAATTTTATATAAAAAAACCTATTTAAGTTAAGATATTTTTTAAATCCCAAACCTAAAGGAACCTTAGAAAATATTTCTTAAATAATTATTATGTATTTTGAAGGCATCTACTTTCTTAAAGATACTGAATATTAATCAATTCACTTTAGTTTTGTTTAATAATTAAAAGTATTTTATAAATCTTGAATAATTTTCCATCTTATCTCTTTAAATAAATATTTCATTGTGAATTATCACGTAGTAACGGTCGCAACCATCATTATGAATGAATTGTTAAACACTTGACTTTAACAAATTTCTACTATCTATTTAATAAAATGTGTATTTTTATTATTTATTTGATTTATTTTAACTAAATGGTATATCGTGACTTTACAACCTTAGAAAACTGATGTATTTTATTTCCTGGATTTAGACGTAAACATGTAAACAAAGTACAATTATTCAGATATTGATATATCATATTTGTCACCATTTATATTTTGTTTAATCTATATTAATTATTTTAAAGAAAGTAGCAATAATGGATATTTACCGTTTTCTATACTAAATTCTAATTTTGAAAAAATTAATACCAAAATTAAATATTGTAAGAAACCCTTGTTTTGATCTTTAAGATCTCTACAGGTTAGCTTTAATATATACTTAACCTAAAAAGTAAGCACAAATAAAATAAATAAATTATATATTTTCTATAAATGTTAAATATTTAAATAAATTAATAAAATATAATAAAACCTACTCTGACCCAATAAGCAAATTTTAGAGACAGAGGGTCAACATTTAGATGTTAGGCACAAATTACGTTAGGGATTAAGGAAAATACAAGAATCTAAAAGTCTAACTACGACTACGAAATATAATTAAATCATCTCACTGCATTTTAATTTATTTTAGTTCAAAATATTTTAATGTTAATTAAAATTATTGTAGTTTATTTAACAGTAACACCTACATTAAAATATAAAACCTCAAAACATTGGTTTTATTCGCACATTATTAAAAAATGTTGTATTTTTAGTTAATGTGGGATTCAGATGAGTAAATGAGCAATTCAATACAAATATAAAATTCAATAAAACCTTAATGACAAATTTAGATCTTACTCGTAAACAAAACCTGAAGGTGACTAGCAAATGGATTTTACCAATTTTCAGAAGTAGTTACAATTATAATTGTAGTTTATGATAATGCTTTCATGAATTTTTTTATACCTTAGTATTGCAATTGAGTTAAGTAATAAAAACTTTGAGTATTATTTACCTTTGCGACATCCAGTTTTATTAGACAAAGTTTACATATTGTGTTTTAGATTTAAGAAGATTTTACCAAAAATTATCTAATATGAATTCGTTTGACTAAAAATTTGATATGTAGATTTATGAATATATTATTAATAGTTTATTACGTCAAAGGGCTTTAATGAGGAATTTAGCTTTATTAAGTTTTATGTTTGTATAATAAATTATTACAATTGTTTCACCACATCGTAGCTTCATCTATCTGTTAAAACCACGAAGGGGTGAAAAAATTGTAGCATTGTCTCTAAATAATAAAACAGAACTTTTATTAATTTAAATGTATAATGGAGTTTATTTTATTTACTGAGTTACGTGAAGATGATACTAACTAAAAATTGTAATTGAAGAAATTTATTTTTAAATTGAAAATTAAAAAGCCACGTTTCATATATGGAAAGACTGTACATAGTTAATTCTCCTGGCTCTTCAAAGTAACCTCGACATGACTCTAGTTATTTTAAGTTTAATATATGAAAATGTGTATTTGTCATTAATATTGAATCCAAATATATTTAAGCAAACAGTTTACATTGTTGATATCCCACTTTACTTTTTAACTGTAAATAAAGTGTGATGGCAAGAAAGATAACGTCCTTGCTTAATTTTTCAAGATGTATCACTAAGTTAGCATCTCGACCATTAATTTATTTCTTGTGTTTTGAACAGCACAAGATTAGTTTTTTTTTCCTAAAGAATGAGATTATTTTGTAATATCCATGTATATGGGTTTTCAAAGATGTTATTATCTTCAGTAGTAAGAATTACTACATACAATATATTAAAATCCTTCAGTTTGTTGTAGAAAATTAGAATTTCTATAGTTGTGCTGGATACCATAATACTTATACCGTCTGCAAAAGAAATTCCATTACCTCCACTACTTTTAATTAAATCATTTAATTGTTTAACAAACAGTAATGGACCAAATGTACCATCTTATGGTAGATCACTATTAATGCACTCTACATTTGGTTATGAATTATTTATTATAACTATTTGGGTTCTACTTTTTAGATATAATCTGATTGAATTATTACAGACTCCTCTTACTGTATAATGTTCCAAATTTTCTAGCATGATTTCGTGATTCATATTATCAAATGGTTTGAAGAAGTTAGGAAAAATTGTGGAATCTCTCCTAACTCCTAAGTACTGACAACATGATCTATGTACTCGGAGAGGGTATTATTCGTTGAGCAGTTTTTTAGAAAACAATGTTGGGATGAATGAAATATTTCAGAAGCTGATTAACTTTTTCTATTATATTTTCCTATGCTTTCAAACGTCTGAAAATGGTTGCTTGATCAACTCCCAATGAGTTTGCAAGATCTTTTTGCGTTTGCACCCATCTTCATCAAACAATGCCTCCAATTCTTTATCTTTAAACCTTTTTGGCTGTCCGTGTCGTTAATCGTCTTCTAAGTTGAAATCGCCACTTTTAAACCGTTCAAACCACTTCTGGCACGTTCTTTCAGCAAGAGCATGGTCACCATAAACCTCTACTAAAATACGATGACTTTCAGTAGCCCTTTTCTTCATGTTAATGTAATGAAGAAGAACTCCCTGGCACAAAGTTCGACATGTTCAAATGAATAGAAAACATTTTTTTACGCTTCAATGAAATTACATATACTAAAAAACACGCGCAATGGCGGTAGCTTTCAAATGAATATAGTCACGGAAGAACACAACGCGAAATAATACTAGTAACGCCCTCTCTTAGAAAACCGCATGAATTAATGCATACTCCCGATAAAATTTTTGATAACACCCTTAGTAATATGATTGGTTTGAAGTTACCTATATCTTCGTTATCTCCTTGTTAATGAATGGGCTTTATTACGCCCAGTTTTAGACCAGTGTTGAGTATTTGATTTATAGAAATTATTATTAATTCATGCATTGCTGCATTTATTATTTCAGCACTTAATTAATCATATTCACTAGTTGCATTATTTTTCGGAAAGTGTAGCTGATTTTAGAAATAATGTTATGATGTTTGGCTTTACATTACGCATATATGTCATTTGCAAAATTTAATTGTAGTGCTATAAAAATATTTTGAACATCTGTGCATCACTAAGAAAATATGTTTTTCTTTATAACTGAAGTAAATGAACGTGTTCGCGATTTTTGGAAAAATAAGAATGACGATCAAAATGCTCGATAGCCAAAGAGAAAATTCACGAGGGAGAGTAATAGGTGTTATAAAAGACTCGAAAAAGTGACTGTATCTATAAGAGTAAAGTTAGTGAATCCTGGTAGAAATGAAGCACAAATGATGAAGATAATATCTAATATTGAAGGTATAAAAAAGTACTTATGAATATGTAGAATAAGTTAACTGGTCATATTTTAATTTATAATATCAAAAAATACTCCAATGATTGCAATATTATTTTTAATACAAATTATAGTTAATTAGTAATAAGGATGGAATATATATATCAATCAAAATCAAATGTTTTATTAGAGAGGATCCATAAAACCATTAAAATAATAAGTTGTTACTATGTTACGCCGTAAGAAATTCATGATAGATAGTGGTATAGATGAATAATGTAAAATTTAATAACATCCCAAATTATTTTAATGCATCTATTAGAGATATGGAGCTGCTTTTCGATACTATTATAAAATAAGTATTAAATTTGCGCTTAGAAGAAGAAACAAGAAGATTCACTGGATTTATACAAAAACACATAGATAGATAGATAGATGTTATATGGGTGGCACCAGCGCCTGTTCCACCGCGATCTTTTCAGATCTATTGTGGATCCCTGTTTATCTCAGATGACCAGCTCTAGCTTTGCCTCTTTGATTAGTCCTATTAGCCCTGCCAGAGGGGCTTGGGTATAAGTCTCCGCGCTTGGGTTTGTAGTGCCTAGCTTTTGATATCTAATCCTCGAGTCCTCTTCTTCCTCTAGGCAGAATCTGCATGATGCTTCTTCCACCAGGCCTATTTTGCTCATATGTTTGTTGAGCTTGCAGTGTCCTGTTATCAGGCCTACTATTGTTTTGACCATTTTCCTGGTTTGGTTCAGGAGTTCGGTCGTGAATTTTGGCGATTGTTTCTTGAGTAACTGTTCGCCTGTCTCTGTCCTGGTGAGTTCGTCCACCAGGTATGGGCCTGTGTCTCCACCTATTTTTTTATGGATCGTTTGACTGCGGTTTTGGAGATTCCGCAAGAGGGTTCCGGGCCAATTACTGCTTTTGACGAGCCTTGTTTAGCCAATTCGTCTGCTATGTCATTCCCCGGATGTCCTCCGTGTCCTGGGACCCATGTGATTGTTACTTTTTTGTGACAGCCAAGTTGGTTAAGAGCGCGTATACAGTCCCACACTAGCTTAGATTCGACCTGTGTGGAGCTTAGTGCTCTTAGTAGCGCCTGGCTGTCGGAGAATATAGCAATTGTCTTGTCTTGCTATTTCTCTTGTGCAGTGGTGAAGAGCTATCGCCTCTGCTTGGAACACCGTGGTGTCCTTGGTGAGACTGACAGAAATCTTTGTCTCGGGTTTTGTGCCGTATATACCTGCTCCTACCCTTTTGTCGGTCTTTGAGCCGTCCGTAAACCAGCATGATTCTGCTTTGGTAGGTTGGCCTTCGACCCAGTCCTCTCTTTGTGGGATTAGAACCTTGTATTTCTTTTCGAAATTGTATTTTTTCACCATGGCATCGCTAGGCATTGCTGTAATCGCGTTAGCCTTCAGCTCGTCTTCTAGCCATTGGTGCGTTTTTCCGTGTGATCGGATTATGGGCGCCTGTCCTTGCATCAGTCTGTATGATACTGACCTGGCTTCTCCTTGAATGCAGATCTGTAGTGGTGGTATGTTCAAGATGGCTTCTAGGGTTGCTGTTGGGGTGGTGCTTAGGGCTCCTGTTGTACTGAGACATGCTAGTCTTTGTGTACTGCTCAGGAGTCCTATCGCCCCCTTTTGCTTTGTCCTAGTCCACCACACCACTGCTCCATAGGCTATCATGGGTCTTATCACCCTGGTGTAGAGCCATAGAGTCAATTTAGGGTTTAGTCCCCAATTTTTCCCGTACATTCTGCGACACCTGCCCAATGATATTGTTTCTTTTTTGATGGCTTTTGTGATGTGTGGTCTCCACGTCATTTTGGCGTCAAAGGTTACTCCCAGGTACTTTGCCTCCCCTACGAAGGGAATTTCCGTACCCCCGAGCTTCAGTGGCTTTAGGCCTTGCAATGCTCGTCTTTTTGTGAATACGACAATTTGTGTTTTTTGTGGATTTATTGTCAATCGCTCCCGTTTGCACCAATTGTCTACTATGTTTAGGGCCCTTTGTGCTCGCTCCGAGACAACTAGGCAGTTGATGTCCTCTTTGGACAGTTTTCCTTGAAGGTCATCTACTAGTGTAGCCCATAACAGTGGAGATAGCACTCCTCCTTGTGGGCAGCCCCCCCTGCCTTAGCCTTAATGGTATGGCCCCCCAAAGTGGATATGATTGTCCTTTTCTCTAGGCTGGCCTTGATCCATTGGCAAAGGCTTGACGGGACTCCTTTCCTTTCTTGTGCCTCCACGAGAGAGTTTGTTGTGACGTTGTTAAACGCCCCTTCTATATCCAGAAATGTGGCCATGGCTATATCTTTGTCTTCCATTGACTTTGTGATGAGCCTGTTTAGGTCGTCCAGCACCGAGTCCGTTGACTTACCCGGCTGATATGCATATTGCCTGTTGTTGAGGGGTCTTTTAACAGTATCTCGTCCCTTATGTACCTATCAATCAGTCTTTCCATTGTTTTTAGTAAGAATGAAGATAGGCTGATAGGTCTGTATGACTTTGGCGTTGGGTCAGCTATTCTGCCTACCCTTGGCAGGTAGATTACCCTTACGCTTTGCCATGATTTTGGTATATATTCCCATGCCAAGCAGGCCTTGAAGATTTTTGACAGGTGCGGCACCAATTCCTCTATGCCCATTTGTAACAGAATGGGATAAATCCCATCCGGTCCCGCGGACTTGTAAGGTTGGAACCTGCTGATTGCCCATTTAATTTTAGTGGGTCTTGTGACCTCAGTGGATAATCTCCAGTCCCTTCGGTCGGGCCTTTTAGGTCTTTGGCTGGGATTGTCCGGCTTGTTGTGTTCTGCCAGAATTGTTGAGGCTGGAAAGTGGACTTTTAATAGTTCCTTGAGACTTTCCTCTATTGTTTCTGTGTAGGTTCCTTCCGGTTTCTTGAGGAAGCCTACCTCTTTGGCAGCACTGCCGTCCTTAGCCAGGACTTTGTGAATTCTAGAGCATGCCGGAGTGTCGTTAATCTCCTCGCAGAACTTCCTTTACGAGTCCCTTTTGGCTTTTCGGATTTCTTTGTTATATTGAGTGAGCTTTCCTCTGTAGGTGTCCCAGTCCTGGTTGTTTTTGGCCCTATTGAATAGCCTTCGAACCTCGATCCTCAACTTTTCGAGTTTTTGGTTCCACCAGACTGTTCCGCAGCCCCTCTGCTTTGCAGTTTTCCAAATAAGCCGTCCTGATGGCGTTATTGATTTGTTCCACTGCCAGCTCCAGCCCATCAATCTCTCTTGTCGATGCTGTACCTCCCTTGAGAGCTTCTCTGAGGGACTCTTTATATCCTACCCAGTTCGTCTCTCTTGGGTTTCTGTACTTGTTCGCCATGAGAGATGTGACTAGATCGAAGCGGATTTGCCTGTGGTCGGAGCACGATGGTTCTTCTGACACATGCCAATTCGCTATACTATCACTCACTTTCCCGGTACAGATCGTTAGGTCTAGTACTTCATCATGGCGTTACTTGGCATCGCTGTGATCGCGTTAGCCTTCAGCTTGTCTTCTAGCCGTTCTGGTCTGGTTTTCCATGTGATGGGATTATGGCGCCTGTCCTTGCATCAGTCTATATGATACGGACCTGGATTCTCCTTTAATAAAGATGTGTAATGGTGGTATGTTTAAGATGGCTTCTAGGGCTGTTGTTGACATGTTGGTAAGATTAATAAAGAAAGATTTAACAGAAAAAACACAATGAACACTACTGAAAACAATAACAAATATTAATCAATCTGTAAATTCCATAGTGAAATATATTCAAAGCAAAAATCTAAGCGGTCCACGTAAAACAAATGATTTTTTTAGAAAATAGAGAAAACATAACTTTTTTATACCACTTAGTTTTGGTTACACGGTAGTCATTTTTTAAAAATTGAAAATGTACCACGAAGTTAACGCCGAGAAGATTTAAGAAATAATTTTACATGCAAATTGAAGACAGGACAAGTGGCCATTTCGATTGATTGAGAAGGACCAAGAAAGCTTTTAAACAGAAAAGATTTTCAGCAGTCTTTTAAGGGTACAGAAGTCAACGAGATATTGTTCGGTGTGTGGAGGAATTAAACAAATTTAGGCAACAAAGATGATAGCAGGAAAGAGGAGAATCGAATGCAAGAATGTGCATACAAATTGTAGCCTTGTCAAACAAGGGCGTTGTTTTGAAACTCAATAACCTATAAAATATATTGCAAAAGGCATCAGCAGTAAAAGAAAATGCAAACTATGGACTCCAATTGTTAGGTTAGGTTTTTTGGGAACGATATCGCAACAGGTTCTGCCGTTGTCGATACGATAAAACCATAAAAGTGCCATATATTGTCTAAACGTTGCACTAGATCCCAAATGGGTGGATAAACACCGATATTGAAGGGATATGTCAAGAGCGAAAATTATAACAATAATAATTACATTATATTTAAAAAATAATGGTGATCGACTACTCCTTTTTTGGAGACGGTTTCTTTGTGAGGTTTTTTTGAACGGCTATCAGCTTGTCTGCTTTGGGTTTTTTGTAGAACCGCTCTTGTTTGCGTTTTGACTTTCGATAGGGACGACGATTTCACCTTCTATATTCTCGGAATTTCCTTTTCTTCTTCTTTCTTCACTTAGGTGACTTGACCGCATTCGTAGTTATGGACTTTTTGGTGGCTTTAGATTTGGCCTCTGCTCTACCAACAAACCGGAAGCGAGCTTGAATGATCTCGCCCTTGCTCTTAATCTGCATAAGGGCGTCCGAGGTCACAGCCCACTTGAGGTACTTCGTAATGAATGTCTTTTTCGCAACAACTTGTAGTTTTCTGTAACGTACTCCTTGGTGGCTTGTAGAGAAAAACCGCCACGCTCTAAAAGCCTGCTTTTAATTGTGTTTCAGACAATCTCCGAAATAGGTGGGTAACTTTCAAAAGAAAAGTTTGATTTTCAAAGGTTTTGTAAGGGTATAAACGACAACAATATATTGTTTGGTTTATGATTACTTCAGACGGAAGGAAAATAATAGGCAAATTGAAGTTTGAGATTCCCTAGGAAAAAAAAATGCAACCTTTTGTTTTATCTCAGTTGTGTTTTCGGGAAAGAAGCCATACGTAACTACGTATGAAATTTTATTTATCTTAAATAACTGACGATATGTTTAATATGTCATAAATTGTTTTTGTCCTTTGTTGCATACGCTTTTTCTAATTTACTGATTTAAATCCGCCGTTATCAATTTTGAATTAATTACGATTTGTTTTAGACTCAATTTCTCTTGATGAGGTTTTTCTATTCTTATTCAACACTTTTCAAGAGTTTCTTTATAAACTCTTGTTTTATTTTTTATTTGATTTGGTATTTGTGGTTACATCTCTTGATAAACTTCGTTGAACTTCCTTGTTAAACATTTTTCTTATTTGGATTATTTTTACATTTTAGGGTTATGGTATCAAGTTGTAGGTTTTTAGCAATGTAAATAGTTCTACTACTTGTAGTTTACATCCTAATTTGATTCGGTATTGATATTTTCATTACGTATTAATTTAATTTGACTAAACGTACGTTTTGAGAATTCAACACTCATATATTTACTGAAAATTTCTGTTTATTATTATTAAGCTCAATGGGCTTATAAAATATATTGTCAAAGACGCTAGAGCAGAAAGTAGGAAGACCCAGGCGATGGAAGTTAACAGAAATAAATCATATTATATGAAAATTGATGGATTTAAGTCATAAGAAACTACACATGTGAAATTAGATCTAGCGAGAAGGGCGACAAAGGAAGTAAACGATTTTCCCAAGTTTTGAATTGTTTAAATTGTTAAATTTAATTAACATTAGCAAATAGAAACGCACGAAATGTTCTGTGGGTTAATTAAATTATTAATGATGGTTCCCAGGTACGAAATCGAAATAGTGCATCTGAATAAAGGCTACAAGACCATCAAAAGAAAGACAAGGGCAGATAGAGTAAGACTCGCCACATTGAAGGGGATCCAAACGAAGCACACTAAATAAACATGCAGTGTGCGGCTATACTACGAAAAACGTGATATGGAATTGCTAAAAATATGTCAAGGATAAGAGAGATAATTATTTAAAGCGCCATATAGGCACATGTCTTCGTGCCAAAAGAAAGCGTAAGGAGCTTCCAAATATTCCCAACCAAAAGTGTAAAGGCCAGTCCCACGCCAAATAAATTTACTTTATGTTTAATGCCTCTCACAAAATATTTAGATGTCTAATAAGAATATAGTAATAAGATCTATTAGCACTTATAAGAAATGAAATAAAGAGAGTCTTATAAGGAAGGGAGCAAAAGAGAAGAACTTTAAACGGACAGAAAACCATCTGGAGAGCAACAACGATGAAGAACCATAGATATTATCATTTATTAGGAAGGCGTGCTGGGCTATCAAAGGAAAAAATAAGTTAGAAGTGATTATTGAATGGTTAATGCAGATGGACGCCACTACTAATTCGGCAAAGAAATAATCTAAAAATTGTGATGTGGCCATCATAGTTATTTTTTCATATTTTTCTTGAAAACTATGAGGTTTTCGCAAAGAAGATATTCTCAACAATTTGCTCAATTTTTGATTCCTTACAATTACTTGTTATATAAATTTCTTGTTACTACTACAGATTATTAGCAATAGTAAAAAAATTTCAAAATTATATTTTTATCAAAAATTAAGAACTTTATAAAAAACATTTTTTAACCCTGAAATCATAAGTTAGAGATGTTTTTGAATAATCTTAAAGACGGAAGGATTTTTAATTGAAAATCAAACGGAGATAGAAGTTTTAATTGCAATGACGAAGAATGTAAGCGTCAACACTCTGCCAAATATCTATAATAGAATAGTTTGGAAAGTCAAATGACAAATATAAATAGCGACCAGGGAACAGAAATAGAGAATAGTTAAATATTAACTGAACGCGTGGAAGTGCGAAGATAAGTATTCAAGTTGATAAAGCCTTAATTTTTACATAAATAAAGACGGTGCAGATAAATTTTGGCGATAGTAAGGCACTATTACGTCATAGATTAGCAGAGCATAAATATAATACTCAAAATAAGTTTATTAGAATTTTTTTTAGAAACAGCTATGAGCTGGAATTATATGAAACTAGCATTACCTAATATTGGTAGTTTAAGTAATTCAGTAATGGCTTGTCATAAATTTTGGGTAATAGTACGTAACGATGGTTATTGTATTAAGGCCGTACCGCAATGTATATGAAATTTTAATTGTACATTAAAAATTTTAATCTTCTAGAAATTTAAGGTGTTTTTGTTAATATTAATATTTAGGTATTCGTTCTCACCTCTTGTACGTTTACCTTTGACCTTTTTTCAATACTTTCAAATTGTTAATTATTGCTCTCAAGTGATTCTTTTGTCATCATCGACCTCTAGGGTCATTATTAAGTGATATAATTAATCTTATTTCTGCCATTTTTCTATTCTTTACAGTTTTCAAAATTAAATTCCTTCCTATATTTGTTTAATTTTAGAGAGAGAAATAACTTTACTAAAGATAGTAATTACAGTATATTATTGTAACAAGAAGGATTAATTTCTCACTCAACCCATGGTGAAATATTTTTGTATTAATTTGATTGTTGAATTAAAATACTTGGTATGATTTCAATTGTTATTTATTTTGTCGAAACTAGTTGGAGTAAAGTAAATAATAATAATAATAATAAATTTGTTTATTTGTAACTCAAATTAAATACAAGTTTAAAAACATAATAATAAGTATAAATATAATATTACAGAAAATAGAGTAACAAAAACCAATCTCGATCAGCATAACATATCAGAAGTAAATCTGATATCGCTGTTACTTCCCCTAGATTGTAGATACAAAAGAAAACAAAAATATATTTTAAGCACACTTAACGAATTAATCTAAATAACTAAAAATAGATAACTAAAAATAAATTAAAAATAAAAATAAATGACAGGGATAGTAATTAAAAATACATTAAATGTTTGAAATCAAAAGGTTAGTAGACACTATGCTCGCAAAAAAATTACGATTAGTGTTGATTTTGTTCCATTAGTAATATTTCTTTTAAATATCATTTAAAAGTGAAAAGTGGAGGATGACCAAAATTATATCTATTATAGTAGAAAGCAATGTTGTAGCTGAAACTTCGTTTAAACAGTTTAATGGCATGAAGAGGTATGGTTAAATCATATTTTCGGTGAATATTTAAATTATGTATATCAGTACGGACACTCAATTTATTATACAGATTAGGAGGAGTTTTAGTTAAAACAATTTTATAAAACTGACAAGCAGTGTGTAATATTCTACGACTTTTCATTACAAGCCAGTTAAGTTCATTAATTGTATGTCTATTAGGCTGCCTCCTACGTATGCCAAAAATTAGTCGACCACAGGAATTTTGAATTCTTTGGATTTGAGATTGAGAACGTAAATCAATACAGGTATCATACACAAAGTCGCAGAAGGTAAAATTAGAAAAGACCAAGGCTTCACAAAGAACAGTTTTACTTTCTCTACTTAAAATGTCTTTGTTCATAAAAATAGATTTAAGCGCAATAAAGACGCGCCTTGTTATTGTTCCAATATATTCTCTAAAACGGAGTTTATAATCCAGTAGTAGCCCTAGATTTTTAGCACAGTCGGAAAAGGGATGGGGAGGGGATTGCAATGCAGCTTTTCTTTTTTGTTTAGGACCAAAAATTATAGCTTTTGTTTTTACTGGATTAATTTTTAAGAAGTGCAAAGTTGAAAATTCTGATATTATTGCCAGATCATGATTAATTTTTGTTTCAACATTCGACAAATCGCCTATGTCAAATGACAAATATAATTGCGTGTCATCTGCATATTAGTGGTACTGACAATGATCTATGCAGTTAGGCAAGCAACAAGTATATATTTAAAATAAAAGTGGCCCCAGGAGTGAACCTTGGGGCGCATCTGATAAATTATTAGCCGAATCAAAAGGTTTGACCACATTTAATTTTTTGTCGTCTATTTATTAAATATGACCTGATAAGTGCATACGCTGAAATGCTAAACCCAATAGATATAAGAATAGCCAAAATTAATTCAAAATTAATATTATCGAAGGCCTTGCTATAATATAACAACACTAAAAGAGTTACTTTATTGCCATCGGTTGCCTTCATAATATCATCAGTGATTTTTAACAATACTGAAGAGCAGCCATATGAAGAGCGAAATCCAGATTGAAATTCTGGGAAAACATTGTACAATTTTATATGTTTTTGAATTTGTTGCTCTAAAAGTTTTTCATAAAGTTTAGATAAAAAAAGGTAAAATACCTATGGGCTGCAAGTCATTAATTAGTACAGAATTATTTTTCTTTCGAATAGGAATAATTATAGACTATTTCCAAGCATTAAGAAAGGTATCACTAGAAATGCTCTCATTTAAAATGTAGGTGATGTAGGGTATTAAGAAAGGACAGCAAAGATGAATCATTTTAAAATTGATATGGTCACTTCCATATTGAGATGGCGAAAGTTGATTTAAAAATTGTTCAACAATGGAAAAACAAAATTTGCTACTATGTTGAACTCGATTTGCTGCATTATAAAAATGTAGAACATTTGGATCAGGGCTAGCTTGAGCAATAGTGATCGCAAAATACATTTTTATTTTATTAGCATCAAGAAAGTAGTCCGGCTAGATATTAGATTTCTTGTTATACACTCACAGTTTTTTTAAAATGATTCCACAATTGATTTTTATTTGTTTTATAAAAAATAACTCTATATTCAACGTATGCTCTCTTCTCAACTCGGATGGCGGTGGTGGTTATGTTTTGAAGAGATTTATAGTAATTAAAATCAGAAAGGTTCTTAGTTCTTTTATATTTATTTAAAACTTTGTCTCTTGTTTTAATAATTTCATTAATATTATTGGTAATCCAAGGCTTGGGGGATTGCCAGTATTAAAAACTTAATAAGGAGCATGGTAATTAAACAGATTTATAACATTGTTATTAAGAAAATTTAACTTTGAATTTACATTATTAATATCATATACGGAATTGTGTACAAATCTGC
This sequence comes from Ontholestes murinus, assembly GCA_963969525.1. Classification (NCBI taxonomy): domain Eukaryota; kingdom Metazoa; phylum Arthropoda; class Insecta; order Coleoptera; family Staphylinidae; genus Ontholestes; species Ontholestes murinus. The sequence goes on from OZ018387.1 coordinate 81,886,551, forward strand.
AATAAAATCATCATAATTGAAGTCTTTGAAGTTGAGTGCATCAATGTAGTTACAGGTATCGTTTTGAGAATTAAAAGTAATTGTGGTTTTGATTAGGGCATGGTCTGTTAACTCTGTAAATAAAATAACATTGGTACCAATCATTAAGTTAAGAACGTAGTCAGACAAAATATTTTCAAAATAATTTAAAAATATATCAAATTTACCCTTCGTGGGGTCTGTACACAACACCTGCTCAGAATACATTATTATTAACTATAATTTGAATCCATAAGCTCTCAATAAAACTCTCCATGATTTGGTTTAATATAATAAAATTGTAACTATTTTTAATATAAAAAACAACACCACCACCGCGTTCTTCCCTGTCATGGCGTATTAAATTATAACCCAGCATATCTATATAACTAGAACTAAAATTACTTTGTTACCACGTCCCTGTTAATGCTATTATATCAAAATACTTAGCTAATATTTCTTCTCTAAATACATTATAATTATTTAAGATAGATCTAATATTAATTTGACAAATATTCAATTTGTTTACGTGCATAGTATATGTTAATATTCAAAATATTAAAATTTATTTATTATTACCTAATTATACACTTTGCGTTTTCCTAAATAACTAAATTACAATTGCAGCTAAATTACATTATTTAAATCATGATTAGTGATATACAAATGAAATATTAAAATATCTAGTGCAGTTGTTAATGATAATAATTAATATTGAGAGTAATAAATCTCTATGAGCATTACTGCACTAATGTTTTACATAATAATGTAAAAACTCCAGCTAACAGTTAAAACAACTACTCCCCGTACTAAAGCACCGCCAGGCATTGAATGATATAACAGTTAGCTGGCGTTACATGTCTGAAATAGTATTCAGCACTATGTAACAATTTTGTGGTGTTATCGTTTCTTAACTGGAAGGACGCACGTAATTACGACATAGCTGCACTGAAGAGCTGTGATACAGCGAAACACGTGTCTGCAGATTGTCTTACATAACACTTTTCGAGACGCGGTTAAGAAACGATAACACCACAAAATTGTTACATAGTGCTGAATACTATTTCAGACATGTAACGACAGCTAACAGTTATATCATTCAATGCCTGGCGGTGCTTTAGTACGGGGAGTAGTTGTTTTAACTGTTAGCTGGAGTTTTTACATTATTATGTAAAACATTAGTGCAGTAATGCTCATAGAGATTTATTACTCTCAATATTAATTATTATCATGATTAGTGTTAATTTTAACTTTTTTGTTATTTTGTTGTATAATAACAAAACCATTAGAAGTCCAAACATTTTGTTTACCGAACTTATCATGGCATTTTTTAAGTAAGTCTATTCTAGTGACAGTTAGTTCTTCGCGTATTACGATTCTGCTTCCTTTTAAAACTCGTTTATTGTTGTATATTTTGTCGCGTTCCTTATATAGGTTATAGGTTAAGTAGGGTCTTAGTGAGGTGTGTTAGCCTCTCGTGAACTGCGACCTAACAGATCTATTATTCTACCCTTAACCAATCACTTCCCAAGCAGTCCCACGTCCACCATGAACCTGATGACTATCTTGGGGGTGATAATGCTCACTTCTTCGGGGGATAATCGGTCCCTGCCGAAGTGTGAAAGACGCTTGTGAGCAATCGCGACACAAGTGCATAGTATGTGCTCGGTAGTTTCATCTGCCGAATCACACAATCTGCAGTTTCCACTTTCCTCTTTTCCCATTTTCCGCAAATGGTATCGGAGGGCACAATGCTCGTTCCTTGTGAGTTCAAGCACCTTGTGGCTGTGATCGAGTTTCAGGAGTCGTTTTGATTGAGGTAAACCTGGTACATTGTTCCAATACTTACGTCTTCTGTTCTCTTCCCATTTTTGCACCACCTCTCTTCTATGCGCCATGGGGAGTCCACAAAACGGCTCTGGTCCTATAGAAGTGGCATTTGCATTTCTTTTTGCGAGTTCATCGGCCACTTCGTTGCCTTTAATATCCCCGTGCCCTGGGACCCACATAAGGGTCAACAAGTTGTTTTTCGCCAGTTGCGAGAGGGATCTTCGACATTCCCAGACAGTCCATGAGCCGTGACTATAGGCTCGAACAGCCTTTAATGCGGCTTGGCTGTCTGAGCAGATGTATATATGCGCGCCATTTAGGTGCCTATCCAAGCATTCTCTGGCGCACATATCAATTGCAATCGTTTCCGCTTGCAAAATCGTGGGCGTCGTGCCCAGAGCCATGAAGCTCCTGTGGTTTTGGTTAGGCCCATAAATGCCTATTCCAGTACCTCTCGTATTTTTGGCATCATCCGTGTACCAGGCTGATATCCCTCGTCCAAACTCCGTGACTCTCATCAAAGCCGTTTTGGGGTCCTCGATCGACACCTTAAACGGTAATTCGAATTCGAGCTTCCTGGACATAATGTCCGTCGGTTTGGACAGAAGGGCCGGGTCGATTTGCTGCAGTATTTCTAAGTGTCCTGTCCAGTCCCCCGGCAGTGTTTTCTTCCTCTGGTGTATTCGGAGGGCTGCCACAAGTCCCTCTTTTTGTACCACTAGATGGAGCGGTGTGAGACCAATGATTGCCTCCATTCCCGCGGTTGGGGTCGTTTGCATGGCCCCTGTGATGCTTAGACATGCTAAACGTTGAAGCCTACTCAGCTTCTTTTGCGTGTCTAGTTTTTGGGTCTTTGGCCACCACACGAGGGCAGCATAGGTGACAATGGGTATCACCGCCGTTCTATACAGCCAATACGTGATTTTGGGCTTTAATTCCCATAAGCCGCCGACAGGCCCAAAGCGACATCGTTGCCTTTGCCATGATTTTGTCGACATGCTGATTCCAAGTCAGTTTGGTATCCAGAATTATACCCAGGTACTTTACTTCGTTGAAGAGATTTATCTCTATTCCATTCAGCGAGGGAGCCTTTATGTGCAGCTTCCTTCTACGCGTGAATGGAACTATGATCGTTTTATTCGGGTTGATACTTAGTCCTTCCCGAACACACCAGTTATTTATGCTATTCAGTGCTTTTTGCATTAGGATTGTAAGAATGCCTTCATGCTTGCCCCTGATTATTACGGCGATGTCATCTGCATAGCCTTGGGTTATAAAGCCCTTTCCATGCAGTTAATCCAGGAGTCCATCCACCACTATTGACCATAGTGTAGGGGACAAAACTCCCCCTTGAGGACACCCCTTCGTTACAGTCATAGATACTGTGGATCCTGCTGGAGAAGCCGTTACTAATCGGCTTTGAAGCATTGCCTCCACCCATCTTATCGTGGAAGGATATAGTCCTTTATTTATAGCCGCTCGTTTTATTGCAGAAAATGAGGTGTTGCCAAAGGCCCCCTCTATGTCTACAAATATTCCGATTGCTATTTCCTTGTATAGGATGGCTCGTTCTGCCTCTTTGACGAGGTGATGTAGAGCATCGACGGTGGATTTGCCAGCTTGAAATGCGTATTGCTTGGCATTTAAGCGTTCCTTAGTATTGATAAAAGTCACGGAGATGCCACGAGATTGCTTTAAATCGTTTTTTGCTGGTGCGGATTGATTGGTCCGATTACACTTTTCGATGTGTTCATCTCAATGTTAAATTTTTTATTGATAATTTTAGGTATCTCACATAAAATCTTAAACAGTTTCTCTTAGACGATTGTTCCATCGAAACTAAACGAACAAACAAATTCCCGTTTTCATCCTCAAGTTCAATAATTCTTATTTCATATGCCTCCAATGCAGTTTTGATTGCAGCGTCAATTTTAGATGTAATAATTGACATTATTTTTTCAATTAACTTATTCAATTCAATTCAATTCTTTATTCGTGCTACAACAGAGTTTTACACATGTCATACAAAATGAAAGCAACAGAGATACAATGTGAATAAATTAATGAAAATAAAACTTAACTTAAATGAAACTTATATTCGAAGTCTTGAGAAATTCCACTCAGTTGTTTTTGGCTTATTGCCGAAACTAGTTGAAATAAAAAATATATTTGTGAAACCAAACCAAGTGATTTTAATTATAAAACCTATATATTAACATAATGTCTCACCAAGTGATTAATGAGAATATGTATATGATATAAGTGTTTTAATTAAACAATCAAAATTTATAACAATAATTATTATTGTATATTATAATTAATTATAACTATTACTTTTATTTTATTATTTATTATGATTCTTCGCCTTCTCCTTCATGGTTATCGACCGTAGGTCTTTCAGCCTATTAAATTTTATTTTGTTGGAATACATTGTTTGGGGTAGGCAGCCCTATATACATTTCAGTTATACGGCGCATATGAATTTATTCATATAGGAATTATTTCAATTAGTTAATTGTATCGCATTAAGTCAAGTATTTCTTTTTTCTTTTTGTTTTACGAGGGTAATGATTCTTAAAATAAAAGACTAAATTTTTACATTTAATATTTCACAAACTCGTTTTATAATAATATTCACATTGATATTAAGTGTCTAATATTTTAATAATTGAACTATCGAAATAAAAAAAAAATATACCTGAATAAATAAATTGTGCTTAATGTTCTTAATCATATTAAATAATATTTGTAACTTATAAGGAACGATAAATTCAACCGAAACTTGTAGTTGCTTAAGAACACATTGATTACTAATGGTTATTAATAATTTCATCAAACTTGTGTGAACTCATATGTATCGAACATCCACAATTATATCCATGCAAACCATTAATTACTACACTTCCGTCGTTGATGTTTTTCTTCTCTGGAAAGTAAATTTTCGCTGTAAATTATATGCTCGAGTAGCGAAGCGAAACTTCTATTTATTTATTACTTTCTCGTGGATAAATTTATGTGATTGGGGGAAGAATGTCGCACCCGTCACCGGTTCACCTGTCAAAGTAACAATTTTCTCTCTCGCAAGGAGAACTTTCTCCAAGTTCTCGGGGCCCGCTTCCTCGGTTGTCCACGACGAACATTTCGAAAGTCAAACGGGCGACAAAAAGGCCAAACTCGCGCTCAAAGTTATGTAGATTGTTGTAAATAAAAACTTACCGAGATGTAACGATTCGTACCTAACAAATAAAATATGCTGGATCATTTTATGTTACATTTTGCTCATATAAATGCCAATAAATTAATGTTTAATAATTTAATTGAACATAAATTACTTTATTGAATATAACTTAATATGTCTTGAATGACTTTCTCACTTATCACTAGGTGAAACATTTCGAACTATCAGTAATATAACTAGATAATTTTTGTATGTTATAGTATTTAATTCATCAATGCATAGTTGAGTTAATACATTATTATTATCATTATTATTATTACAATTATTACTTATTTACAAATATATTTCTTGTAGAAAACAAAGTAGGTATTATTAAGCTACTTTTAGTTTGTAAATTCGAAGAAAATAATTTTCTTTTGCAGTGAATCAAGTTTGACATAGATTAAGGAAACCTTTTATTTATAAAAATTAAGTAATCAAATCGCGTTCATTTATTTACGAGGTCGGAAAAGTATACACAATCACGCCAAACAACAATACTTACAAAACCACGTATATACGTCGTTTACTAATCCATACTAATAACAAAATTACGGTAATCCACGTCAATCATAGTATATATAAAATTTATAACTTGTCTATAAATAGATACCTAATAATTCTGGAAGTCTAAAATCATATAGCATTATAGAATGTATTTTTTTTTTAAATTTATAAATAGTTTATATAGCTACTAACTTACCTATTCGAGACAATTTAAAAAAATTGAATTATATGTGAATAATTAAATATTGTTCTTTTGTAAATGAAATAAATATCCATATTATTATTTTTTATTGAAAATATTATACATTATATTTTCCTAACAAAGAAGATTTTCAACTGCGCTTTACTGATAAGTTCCTAAATAGATCGAAACTAGTCCGTGGCTGTTGTTGACAGGGAACAAAAATTATATGAAACATATTTAATTATTATTGCAATGTCAAAAAACTCGGAAAAATATCGACAATTAATATTCTTATAATTATCGCTGTTGATAGTTCCTTGCAATATTTTGTAGCCATCCACTCTATTGGGGAAATCTAGTGCAACGTTTCAGAAAATAGATGTCACTTTAATGGTATGTCTACATTTACGACAACCTGTTATAAAACCCCTTATTAAAATTCGGTTTCCCTATCCTTAACTAATAATGCCGAAGAAACTACATAGCAGCCTGCTAAAACATAATCTGCCTCCAATTACCTACATTTCAAAAGTGTGTTATATCAAACATCAGGGCAATAATTCGCTCACACGTCAATCTTCCTAGTGATAGTGATAATGGCCATTTGTTTTACTAACAGTAATAGAAAAATTTAACTAAATCCATATTGATTATTAAATTTAACTTACTAATAAATTATTTATTTAATAATAATTCCCTTTAAATAAAAACAAGGGACACAAGAAAAAAATATTAAAGTAAAACAATAATCAAACTAAAAAGGTAACTTTAAAATTCTCATATTTTAATTAAAAAACTATAAATAGGATAAGGGTGAAAATAAGCATTCCGCACAGCGCAGTATACTGCAGACGTACATCTTTCAACTGAAAGAGCTGAGTTCTATTTATAATACTCTCTTCGCTATTCAGTTCTATTTTATTAGGTAAAGTATGAAAAATAAATATTGCGAGTAAGAATTACAGAAGCGCATCGCACAGCGGCTATATTAGGGTAAAATGAAAATATGGTGTATGCGCCGGTTTTTTTTTTATTAGAACTGGAAGATGATAAATATTTTGATTTTATCATATATTTCAGTAAAATAGTGCTTGTGTTTATAATATGCACTTGTTTTAGTAAAGCCATCCTATGCTGCTTCCATAAAATTCGCTCTTATTATATGAGTTATATTTTTATATCATTTTATATAAAAGTAATTCGTTTGTAGTTTCGGGAATATTTAGTATCTGTATTTGTACATTTTATAAAGAGATTTAATTTAGAATGATTGCTAAACCTAATTAAAATTATTTATCTATTATATATAAAATGAGATTGTAAAAATTTTATTCGGCGCAGTCGAGAAACAAATGGACCGTTTATTTTGAAAGTGGTGTAAGTCCATTTTCTCTTGATTTGAGAAAATAAAAGGTTAACATATTTGTTAATTAAAAAAATTAGGCATATTATATGAAGTCTGACAATGTTTCTACTGTTTTATCAATATGTAATTTGGTTATATAATTTTGTTTTAGACGTATTCTATTAAACTAATGTATACTTACACCATTTTCAAAATTAGACAATTGTAAAAATTGTTTAATTTAAATTTTAAATAATCAAATATCACTTAAAATATACTTCATAGTAATCCAATTTTGTTTACAAATAATGATACGACATAAAATAGAAGTAGTATTTTTAATTTTAGACGCTAATTACATTGTTAGAATTACAAGATATTGATAGTATTTACTTATGCTCTGCATGTGGCAGTGTTTCGAAATATGCATGATGCACCGGAGTTATATAAGGTAATAACTGTTTGATGTCTTTATATTTTTCATAACTAATGGGCCTGGTATCTTGGTACAAAGGCGCCAGGGCGATTTTTTTCAAATTTTAGCGGTCTTCTAGGACATGTAGGTAATAAATTTATAGTTTAAAATTCTTTGTCCTTCATCGATGTTTTATATAAAATAGTGTATGGTGCACTGAGAAACTTCATCCAAAATATTTGCAACCAATTTACCTGTTCTCCATTAGTATTTTTTCTTATCTGTTTTTTAAAGGCATTTTTAAAAATTTTTATTGAAAGGAAATTTGCTCGTTACATTTTCATGTAAAATAAATTTATTATGTTTTCTACATTGTGTTATTACATCATAATAATCCTGTGGTGTGTACAGAAAATTCTTTTTTCGTAATGCCATTTCTATGATGCCAAATCTGCATCGTTCGGAAGGTATGAAAAATTTGTGATCAATTATGTCAATGTTATTTTCCAACGACTGAACAACCTTCAACCACATCAATGCAATTTGTAAATTTCGATTCTGTCCAGTTCACATGTCACTGTAGGCAATAACATGGCATTGGGTCGTTACATTTTCTAAATGCCCCAAATTGCAAGAAGCTACTTCTTGGGATCCCCTGGAAACAACAGTTTCGTTCCGTCGTCGTGGAAATTGTGAAAACCCTCATTCAAAACATACATATTTTGCTTATAATATGCGATTGAGACAGATAATTTGGGGTAAGGTAAGTCAAAAGAGAAGGCAAAGTATTTATCATGATTTTTTGGTGCCAGAATTTTATTTTCTTGTAATGCTTTTCTTGCTAATTCAGTATCTTGCAAGTGGACATCATGTATTTGTACAAGAATCGTTTTTTCTTCGTCATCAGTTGTTGTCTTTTTTCAAGTTCAAGTAATCACACAGGTATCTTTACGTGGCAAATGGAAGTGTAACTTGAAATCTCGTTTAAAGATTTTTCTGTATGTCCATTTATTAACTGAACTCAAGTTATTTTCCTTGCATTTTTCTAAGAATAAATTATACATTTTTAATTCAGGATTTGAAAACATTTGTTCTGAATTTTGGGATCGAGTATAGTGACTTTCAAATGCTTTTATGTGTTCTATCAATGTATTCGTCACTAGCTCACTAGTACTTCTGCAAGGGACATCCATGTCTTTTGGACTATTCTCATGCGCTTTTAGGATACGATCAATTCGTCCAGTACATATTTGGAATGTATCAATGAAAAACTTTTTACATACTAAAATGTTTCCACCAAAAGTGACCAAGTAAAATTTATAAGCATATGCCCTCATAGCGCCCGAATTATTTCTAGGCCTTCTTCTTTTGACAGTTTTACGTTAAACATTACAATGGAGAAATACATTTTGCTTATTAAAATCACCTATATTCCAAAAGTTTCAAAAATTTCTAAAACGTGTGCGTTTAATTAATACGTTCTATACATTTCTTCGATCAATTACAATTTTTGGATTCAAATATTTTTGCTGAAATGAATTTTCCTCTTTTTGTATAGTACTTTTCTCCAGCATTTCGCTTAATTTTATTTATGTGTTGCATATAGTTTTCTTTATTTTGTTCTGCAGAATCTAAGTTCTCAGAAGCAATATCATCATCTGATGAAGATTATACCTCTATTATTTATTTATTTATTTATTTATTTATTTAACGTATAACACCTTTTTTACAAAAGAATAACAAATTGTAAATTGGATAATAAAGAAAAAAAAATTAAATAAATATATATATATATATAATATATATATATATATATATATATATATATATATATATATATATATATATATATTTATAACTTATTCTAACTTAAACTAAATAAAACTAAATATAAATAATCAATTAGAATTATTCAATGTACTGCCCGTGATTTTATTTACAATATTCTTAAATGTACAATATGACGTTCTAAATAAATCAAATTTATCCTGATTATTCATTTGATTGGCCAATCTCATGCAGCGGTATATAGGACTGTGGTATTTATAAATCGAAGACGCGGTCTGTATTCTGAAAATTGTTTTTTGTCTTGATGATCTAGTGGGAATGTGGAAATGTAAATATTGAAGCAGATCTGTTGAAGTATAACCGGAAATTATGTTATGCAACAAAAACAGATCAAACTTTTTCCTACGTACCTCCAATTGTTCTATATTTAAATAGCTACATACCAATTCATAAATCGTAAATGGCAAATTGTGTTTGAATGGAATGTATCTACAAAATTTCTTTTGGACAGATTCAACCTGGTATGAGTATGTTTTATAGTAGGGTGACCATATTGAAGTACAATATTCCAAATTAGATCTGACCAATCCACAATAAATTGCTCTCAATGTTTCCAAATTAAAATATTTACAATGTCTTAATAAAAATCCGAGTATTTTGATGGCTTTATTACATATTTGGGAGATGTGCGCTGCAAATGACAGTTTAGAATCCATTAAGACACCCAAATCACGCATAACCGACACTTTTTCCAGATTGTCATGATTGATGTTGTATGTGAATTCTATCGTGCTTATTCGTTTAGAAAATGTAATGGATTTACATTTCATAGTGTTGAGAAATAGCTGATTTTGTACACACCAATCATATAAATTGTTCAGGTCTATTTGCAAATTGAAACAATTCGATATATCATTAATACAGGAGTACACTTTGAGATCATCAGCAAATAACAGATAACTAAAGTGCAAAAAACAGCTGCAGATATCATCAATAAAAATAAGAAATAATACCGAACCGATATGTGAGCCCTGGGGCACACCGGATGTTACCTGAATAGTGGAAGATATGAAATTATTAATCCTGACTGCTTGACGACGTTCAGTCAAAAAACTAATAATCCATTTGATAGTTGAGTCATGGAATGCATAAGCATGTAATTTGGTAAAAAGTATAGCGTGTTGTACCCTATCAAATGCCTTCGCAAAATCAGTGTAAACCGCATCAACCTGAATATGTGATTCAAAGGCATTGTGTAAAAAATATTGGAATTCTAATAAATTAGTTGTGGTAGACTTACCTTTAATAAAACCATGTTGTGAAACGTTAAATAAATGTTTAGTCATATATACAATTTGTTTGGTAATCAACATATCAAACATTTTTGGGATTGCAGATTGAATTGCAACCCCACGATAGTTTTCGACTTTATTTCTATCGCCGTTCTTGAAAATTGGGGTAATATAACTAAACTTCCAACTCTTAGGGACACAGCCAAGTTTGAGAGATGCGGAATACAATAAGTGCAAAGGTTTTGACACTGAACAAACGCAATTATATAGGAAGTCACCGGGTATGCCATCAGGCCCACAAATCAAACTACCATCAAGTGAGACTATTGCGTTGAATACTTCTTCTAATGAAATTTGTAACTTGTCAGGTATTACTGATTTGGATGTCTTAAATGTATAAATGTGGTTATTAGTCGGGCACGTGTAAACATCAGCAAAATATTGAGCAAATGCATTTGCAATATCATCGCCTTCAGCGAATACAAACTAACAGTGGACGGGATTCCCTGCACACCTTTAGCATCATTGATAAATTTCCAAACATTTCGGTAATTTCGGACGTATATTCCCTTGCATACAATATGAATTATATAATGTTTTACTTAAGCTAGAGCACCTATCCCGAAGTTGTTTGTAAATAGCATAATCATTAGAGCTATTGCTGTTCCTATAAATGGCATGTGCATTTTTCTTTTGTTTAACTAAAGATATTAAAGTTTTATTAAACCATTTGGGATATGTTGTTGATTTTATTTATTTCAAAGGGACATAACATCTTCTTCTCTTTTAACGATTTGTAAATTTGTTGTTTATAGCGGAATTATCTTAATCCTCTGTTTCTAAGATTATTCTTCTGTTTATATTCATGGGCTTTATTTCTGTGTGAATTTATTTTAGTCATAAAATAATATTGATTTACTATTTGTTCTTACCTGTATGACTACCTGATGTTAATATGAAGTTATCCATTTTAGGAAAAAAATAAAATAAATAACCTAAACTGGTAACCCTTGACACGGAATACGACACGTAATATAAAACAAATGTAGAATTACAGGCTACTGATCGGCAACCATCTGCTAAACCACCTCTGTCAATTGGACTTACACCACTTTCATAAAATTAAGCATGATATGTTATCTTATTTTTTTCAAAAATGGACTTATACCACTTTCAAAATTAAAGGTCCAAATATACAAGTCAGAAAAGCAGATAGAAATAAACTATAAAATAGTTATAATGTTGGTTTTCCGGATTCAAGCCGTTAATAAGAATATTCATTCGAAAGATACTACGTTTGTTATTCTTGGAAATTATATCATATAATATTAGTAATTTTATGTTCTTTATAAAAGGATTGAAAAATATCTAGGATCTTATGTAATCTATCTAATTCTAATAATTATTGAAAATTACTTTAAAAACACGACCAAAAAATTCTCTGAGTTTAATCCTCATCCAATCTATTTACATATGCAAAAAAATTAGAAACTGTTTTATTAAATATCTGTTTTCCTAAATATGATACAGAATCTACTTATATAAATACACAAACACAAATAAATTTTTAAGGAGTTCTCTTAGGTTATCCAAAGCACTCCTCCTATTATGTACCAAAAAAATTAAAAATAATAGTCATATTACACGAGTATATACGGTTTTGGACCTGAGCAGCCAAGATCTGTTTAGTAGATAAATTAGGAGGCTGAATACAAATCAACAGTCAGTTTTTAAAATTACTACTAGTTTTCGATAAATTCATTGTTTAACTATTTTTTTACCACTAACAGCCATTTATTTGTGTATTAAAGATATTATTTACAACTTTAATATACAAATGAATATGGATTTTCAACACCTCAACGCCTTATCTATCAACCAACTTAAACAAGGCCATTTATTTAATTAAAAAGTATAAATCCAAAATAAACAGAGGTTGAACTATCTTTTATACTGCTTGGAATCTGTTGCACGCATAAGGGTTCATCATGTCTTCGTCCCAAAATCCTTGATATCCCCTTTAGATTTTTGCTATATCTTGGTGTCGCTAAAATTTTGTAGGAAAACCTCAAAAAGTAAATGCAGAACATGTATGTTGAGCGACATTCGAGCTCCAATCTAGTGATAATTTTGCAAAAAACAGTGTCCTGTTATCAGGCCTACTATTGTTTTGACCATTTTCCTGTCTTGGTTCAGAAGTTCGGTCGTGAATTTTGGCGATTGTTTCTTAAGGAACTGTTTCGCCTGTCTCTGTCTACCAGGTATGAGCCTGTGTCTCCACCCATTTTTTTGTGGATCGTTTGACTGCGGTTTTGGAGATTCCGCAGGAGGGTTCCGGGCCAATTACAGCTTCATCAGGAGTTAAGCATTTTATAAACTTTGCATGAGTCATTAGTTTTCGAATATCAGTTCCGACAAATATTCTTTCTTTGATTTTTTCGTATGAAAGTTTTGTAATCAAAGTACTGGAAGTACTGGAAATAAGCAGTCGGAATGGATAGTTTTCTAATTTTAATGTTGATTATAGCCGCCTTTAAACTGTACCTAGAACCATCTGTTACCAAACGTCATTCATTTCGATTATAAGGTTTATTCATCACATCAAATAAACCTTTGAAGTCATTGCAGAAACACATGTCATTTTCATTTTTGAAGAACGGTAAAATCGCGTGATATCTATTTCTATATATAGTGGCTTGTGTTTAGGATCAAGATGTTCCATTTCTGCATCGGTGATGCAAGCAGCTCTGCTTTTTGTTTCGATAAATTCAAATCACCAATTAAATCACTCAGTTCACTGATGCTTTTCTTCCACACCGAAATCGCCTCCGTTGCTCGCCAGTGATGAAGATGAAGTTCCTATAGCATTTTGTGCACTTATACTTGGACAAATTGGCAATGGATCACATCACTGTCCGTACGTGAAACTGGCTTTAACACTGATGATACATCAGGATATTTATACTGTGCTATTTATTTTCATTTATACTGACAACATTCATCGAGCAAAAGTTGCAATCATCTCAATGATTTTTCGGTTCTTTCCATAATGTTGGCACATAAAATGAAAAGTATACATTTCTACCAAGAGGCCACTTGTAAAGCTTTGTTCTTTACGTGTTACTACTCGCTGTTTACTACACCAATACCAAAGTACCGTAAATATTGCACAAAAACTAGTTCCAAATGATGTTTAATTGAACGTAGTCAGATGATAGCCCTTAAAAGACCGCAGTGCTGCCACCATGCGCAAACTCAAAAACTAGAACCAATCTTGTTATACGGATTGAATATCTGAGTCCAGAACATCAAATAACGTTAAGAATCGGTCTCATCTGTTCTGGTCTAAAAGTTGACCCGAATTTGTAGGAGAAAATAGGAGAAAGGCTTTACCATATTTATTTAGTATTAAAATATAGCGTGTATAATGATGATAATAAGAAAATAAATAAAAGTGGTGAGCAAAATAAATATGACGTAAACAGTAGTTTTGTAAATGGCAAAAAGAAAACTTAATTTTATGATATTTGAATAATAAATAGACCGACCGCGAATTAAAACAATTAGATATACACAATTATTTTAACAGTTTAACATAATTAGTTTAAAAATAGCAGAAATGTGTATTTCACGCCAGAAGTGGTAAAAGCAAAATTATTCAACAAAAAATATTTCAGTATAAATGATTACGGAAAATGAAGGATAGAAAGATGTGTATACGGGAAAGTACAAAATAAGTCACAGAAAATAAAACATTTCTTTCCAGAAAGCGTAAATTTGCACACGTTGTAAAATAACATAGAAACTACTTAACGATGCCTTTATGATTGTATAATTTTTGATTATTATAACAAGAACACATTTTCAGCCACTCATTAAAGTTGCATATTAGCTTTGACGATTAAAATTATTATTTTTTTTAGGTTTCCTAATTGATTTTTGCAACTTTCGTACAAATTCTATTATTCGTTTTTTTGTGGTCCATACAACATGAATTAAAAAATATTTGAAAATATAGAGAGCACTTGGAAAGGTCATTCAAGCATTGAGGGACTTCGAAATAGTTCAAGTATACCATAAACATATAATTGGAAATAGAGCTTTAGAAGCCCGCATAACCTTCTGTTTTAAGTGCCGTGCTCCTTTTGTGATTGTTCTAAAGCTTTCATTAGCCTTCATACTAGTCCATTGTCAAAGATTTAGAAGCTACGATAGTTTTTTTGCGTACTTTCCACCATTTTCCTTCTGGTTTAACATTTAGAATCAAGCATAGGAATTCATATTTATGTCCTCTGCATAGGTATTAGAGATATTACAGTTTTAGGCATTTGACTGTCAGTAATATTAGTCTTTCGTAGACTATTCTGTAGAGAACTTCTTCGTTTCAGGTTCTTCTTATCTACAGTATTTTAAGCAGCCTTCTATAAATCCACATTTTAAAACGCGTCGATTTTGTTGATGTCTCTTTTGTGAACGTCTAAATATCACAATCCTAGAGAAGTACCGCATAGGTGTCATATCTTGCAAACCGCTCCCTAGTTGTTAGGCACAGTTCATTATTTGTTAATATTGATTTTAATTTTTGTAATGCTGAACTGACTTTTTCAATTCGTCATCTTATCTCTTCCGAGGGATTGAGCGACTCCATGATTTCCAATATTTAAATTTCTGAACTCTTACTATAAATTTCCATTTTAATCTCAATACTGTTAGGCCTGAGAATGTTTTGTTAATAACATGTATTTGACATTGCTTAATCTGTCATCTAGTTCATGAAATTAATTAGCGGATTCTGTTTGGATTGCAGTATCATCTTCGAAGCGGAAATTATTGATAGTTTTTCCTTCTATTGAAATTCCGTTTTGGTCTTCTAATGCTTGTTTGAAAATGTTATCTTATAGTGTGTAAGAGAGCACATGGCCTTGCCTTACGCCTCGTTTGATATTAATTGTTTTTGAAGTATTGTTGTTAGCAATGATATAAGCTGATTTGTCCCATAATAAATTTGCTATGAATTACTATTGTGTCAAGAAAAAAAAGTAGAAAAAATATGTTGAAAATCTTCCTCATAATGCCTTTACGGATAAAACACACAAGGGTACGAGTGGAAGATTATTTTGTAAGTGAATTCTGTCCTATTCGTGTAGGCTCTGAATTTCGAATATAAAATCTATTCCTTTAAAAAAC
This sequence comes from Ontholestes murinus, assembly GCA_963969525.1. Lineage (NCBI taxonomy): Eukaryota > Metazoa > Arthropoda > Insecta > Coleoptera > Staphylinidae > Ontholestes > Ontholestes murinus. Next base: position 81,902,334 of record OZ018387.1, read on the forward strand.
ATTGGTATATGTTGTAATTACTTGGAATAAGATAAAGTGTAGAACTATAGAACTTGTTTTCTAGCTGGTTTTTTTGAATCATTGTAAGTTCTATCACATTCTTATCCACGCTTCCTTAGCTGTTTAGTCGCCTAGAGTATTGGACTTGGTCAAAATCTTTCTAGAAGTCAAAAAAGTTTATGTGCACCTACCTTTTAACCTCCTGGCACTGTTGAAGTAACGTTAGCATCGAGTATAAAGCTACACTAGTCCTTACGTATTTGAGAAAAGCGAACTGTTTTGAAACAGACCGTCTTTTCATTTAATCTTAATTCTACTATGAAATATATGCATTAATAACTTAAGAGTATAGCTAACAAGCCTGTAACCTTCTCACTTCTTACCATTCAACATTTTAGGAAAAGGAAGGAAGGTTGATTTCAGCCATTCCTGGGAAATATGTCTCTATCGTACATCTTTCTTTTATGTTGTCATAGTGCAATAGTTTAAGCTACTCATTAAACATTTTGTCATTTTGGCCACAGCCTTTGTTGGTCTGATTGACTTTAAGAGTCTCTAAAGTGGACCTATTGTCGTCAAAAAGTTTCTCTATGTATGTTTCCTATTCTGCCATTATTTCATTGGTTTGTCTTATTAAACGCCCTTGGCTTTTTGCTATAGTGGGTATTCTGTTTCTTCTGTGAGCACGTAAGATATCTTTTTCTTTTGCAGCAGTTCTATTTCATCGAATTTGCTTCTCATCCACGCTTCCTTAGCTATTTTAATTTTCAGTTTCTTTTTGTATTCAGTTTCATTGGTATTCCTCGGGGGGCTCTTAAATCCTCCATTAGCACAATAGTCTCTTTTATCATTCATAGTTGGTTATTGGACATTGTACACGATTCAATATGTTTAACCGTTTCATTTATGCTAATTATTATGTTTGTTTACTGCATAATCAGCAACTACATAATCTTGTAACTACGATACTGATACCACATTGATTCACTCTCTGTGAGGCTCAGGTAAAACAGTTTTAAAACATGTAGCTTCAAATAAGTGGTCTAAATTGATAACTTTCTTCAAATAAGAAAGGGCAACAAAATCCGCCATTTTGGGGGTATATAATCTATAAAGATTTTAAACCTGTAATCAACAGTTTCCTTTATTAATTGACTAAGGATTTGAACTTCATCGCTTATGAAGATGATCATTTATTCTTTTCATTAAACTTGTTGAATCATTGTTCGATAAAAAAAGCTGAGAGGTACAATCTTGCAACATAAATCTTTTGTAGCATCAAAAGAATTATGGTTTTAATTTCTAGAGAAGATGGGCATTTTCTAAATGATTTTGGTACTTGATAAGATAATTTTTGAGATGAAATTTAAAATTAAAAAAAAAACAGAACTTTAAACGGTTTGATTAAAAATGATATTTGCAAGGGGATAAATACTACTACTACTACTGCTATTACTAATATATCCACTTTTATATATGTACTAAAATAAACCATCGTTTTTAGATAAAGTTTTCTGTTGGAAAGAGATAAACATAGTGTAATGTGAGAGTAAAGAGACGTCGAAACATATTTTACTATGAAAAGAAAATTGATGCATACTGAATATATAATAGTGAAAATGTTGATGTTCGATATATAAGACGGAGATGATTTGTTTTGAGAAGGTCATTAGCTATAGAACCTAAGAAGCTGAGACCGTTTAAAAATGTATTGCTTAAACCAAATCTACATTAATATAATCCTACCAAATAACAGTTTTAGTTTTAGCTATGCTTTCTACGAAGCTGACAAGGGTATTCCGACACTTGAAAACAACACGGAGTCAAAGATTGCAGCTAAATCAGTAAACACTATCACAATTATGTGGATAATCTGACACCTAATATACTCATTACTAAATTATATGAAAGTTATGCTACCATATATTTAATTATAGTTTTGGCTTTGCTCTCTAGATAGGTGTCAAGACTATTCCTACACTTGGTTGTGGCTTATGTTATTATAAAGTAATAGTTTGTAGAAGTTAACGATAGGGAACTTTTTATTTTATCTGCACCAATAAGGAGATAAATTTGGTTAACATAACTAGGGTCTGAAGATTAACTCCGATTATAATTAAAGGTATAATTCATCTGAATATAAATTAAAAAAATGTATTGAAGTAATTAAAAATAAATTACTTTAGATGAATGAATAGTTGCAGCAAGCAACAGTGGATATGACCACAAAGAATTAAATAACAGGGTTTCTAATAATTAATAAATTTATTTTCTTATTGGTAATTATTATTTACATTTAAATATGGTTAAACGTGGTGCAGTTAAAACACAATCTTCTTCCTTATTATCTTTATCCAGTTACAAAACTCTGCATTAAAATACCGAGACGTCAAAAATATATATTCAAACTTTCAGAAAATATAATAAATATAACCGTAAACTTTCTTAACACTGAAAAAGATTTTGATCTTGAAAATAAATTAGATATTTCAAAGAATCAATCAGAAAAGTAAAAGTATTTGTTTGCACAGACAGCAATAATTTTTGTCATCTCACCTGAAAATAACCGTTAACAAACTGAAATTGTTCCTGATGGAATTAACTGAATTATAATAAAATTTTGACTAAACTAGAAAGAAGATCAATAAAAACAGTTATCAAATGAATCATTAGACCTACATGATATGCAAAACAAATATAATAATGAAATTTACTCTAAATAGTACTTTTTCAAATAATAATTAATCGTCGAATTATAGAACATTTATAGCACATTAGCAAAATAACAAGTTTTTTGGTGTAAACTAGAATCTCATAAAAATTATTCATGGTGCTTATAAAGCTAGGAGTATTAATTTGTCTTATCTATGGTCTAAATAGTGGAGACCAGACTTTATTTTGTCAATGATCAATTAATCATTACCAAAGCGAGATATCGTTATTTACCATTTATGCCAAGTAAACCCTAAACGTTTAGAATAAAATTTTTATTGGCATCTTATCAACGGGGAAGATGAAGGAGTTAACTGATGAGAGCTAACTGCCCCGATTATGGACGAATAAAACTAATTGAATTAATGAACTGACCTGTTATCCACAATCGGATCCCCTTGATTACCTAGTAGCTCATTGGTAGAGGGAATACCACACAGTCTCAAGTTAATTTAAAATTAAAAAAAAAATCACTTACCTGGATAATTTCTTCAGGAACCACTAATTTTTTATTAATAAATGTATATTTCCTTAATGTTCAAATGGTGTTGTTTTAAAATGAAATAAAATGCAAATAAAAAAAAAATAATTTGACAGTTTATTTATATTTAAAAAAATAAAAATAAAACAACGGAACAAAAAATTATCTAAGACTATGATTAAAACAAAACAAAAAGAAATACACAGATATAACCTAATTTAATTTTCGACAATTAACTGACCTATTAAAACTTACTGACAACAAAGAGACACACTGACTAACTGACGAACACTAAGTAACTGTCGACGAACACTTACTGACTCTGGACAAAACTTATAAGTAACATGCATCCTAACTCTACATGTCTAAGCAGCAATGTATGCATTACAAACATGACTCGTTTTTAAAATGAACTTATGAAGTGAGATAAAAAAAATTGAACGGTTATTAAAACAATTGAGGCTCGATTGTTAAGTAGGGCGCGATTTTGAAATATAACTGAAATAAGTAAGGTAGTCGACATTCACGATAGAATGCCGGTAACAATTCGGCCCAGTAAAACTGAGTGATGTTTATTTCCATCTAGAACGCGAAAATATGTTGAACCGCATACATTGAAATATACGATAAAATCGTGAAAGAAACATTTGTGTAGATGACTTCTATACAGCGAGGAGAATTCAAATACATATGGGTGTGTTTTGTTGGGATAAATAAAAAAAACTGACCAAATGTTCTTCTCGAGTTGCGATGTAAGGGGTTTGGGGCGTCTCACATCGGATCCGTACTCTCTTTGGCAATAAGAACCTCTGCGGTCGTTCAAGTGGTATCAGCACGGCATCCTCCGCTTTTTCGTTCCCATCGGATGCTACTGACTTCTCTCGGACAGTCATGAAACGGGCAAAGAATATGTAGTTTTTATATTGAGGGGAAAAAATGTTCACTGCACTAAATGTTCACTACACTAAGTTTACTAAGAAAAATTCACTATTATGTTCGAAAATTTTCTTTCCACTTTGTAACTGGTAGCATAAAGTCCTTAAATCACGGGAAACCGGCACTAAAATATGGCACTTAATTTGCGAAAGTCCTTGGTTAATGTTTTGCGGTAGAGGGTCCTGGATGGGGATAATCGTTGGCGTCATCAGAATCATCATCGGATTCGTGATTCTCCGAGTTGGAATCCTGGGCGAAGTCATCGTTGAGGATGTCGCGTTGCTCCGGTGTTCCTTGGAGGCGCAACGGCGCTGGCCTGATGTCATCTGCGTGTACCCTAACGTCGACGCCATCCCGGTCTACCAAATAAACTCGACCTGCGAAACCACCTTGTATTGTATATGACCCGAGCCATTTTGCGGCAAATCCTGCATGATTGGAGGCGTCGCTTATTGGGTGATTGCGAATGACGACCTGCTGCCCTACCTCGAATTCTCCTGGGGTGTCGGGACGGTCGTAGCGACGTACATATTGCCTGTTATTATTTTGTGCCTTTTCTCGCATTCTATTCCTCTCTTCGTCTTGGATTAACGGCTGAGTTGTCGGAATTTCACGTTCTGCAGGTCGTGGCAATTTGTATCCGAAAAGTGCCTCCACGGGTGTTAATCCTGTTGCTGCATTCACGCAAGAACGAAGCTCAAACAATATTGGCTGGATATGCCGGTCCCAATGATTTCCAGGCTGGCCTTGCATTCGGATTCGTAAGCATTTTTTAAATTCTTGATTTCTCCTTTCTGTTGGATTCGCTTGCGGATGGTACACCGGAGTATAATATGCTTCTATTCCCCAACTGGTTAATTGTTCACGCCAACGTTTTGTATTAAACTGCGGACCATTATCGCTTATAACAATGCTTGGGTAACCGAACCAGTGGAAAACTTGCTCCTTGAGTAATTTGATAATGTTTCCCGAACGGGCTTGTCCAATAGGGAAAGCTTCCACCCATTTAGTAAAAAGATCGGTTACCACAAGGACTGATCTCTTACGTGTGCTGCTTGCTGGATAGGGGCCCATCAAATCCACTGCAATGGTATGGAATGGGGAAACGGGAATGCGAGCTTTCATTGGCGCTTTCTTTTGATGCTTGCCTCGCTTTGTACCAATGCAGACGAGGCAACTTCTTACGTAATTTCGTACGTCTGTGGGCAGGTTGGGCCAATAATAACGTGCTTGAATACTACGTAGAGTTTCGTCTCGTCCGGGATGAATGGCCTCGTCATGCATCGCATGCAAGACGCGAGGGATTGCTGCTGCGGGAACATAGAGCATCCTATCACGGTTGTCGACTGATCGACGATAAAGTTGTCCTTCTACGACTTCAAACAGATTATTGTTTTCGGTATGTTGTGGATCAGCAAGTATCTGTAGTTTATTCTGAATATCTTCGTCCAGTTGTTGGGCCTGCATCAAAGAATGAACGACAGGAACTAACATATTCAGTTGAGGTGGAAGAATGGAATCCAGTTCTGGCAGTGGTTCAACAGATACATTTTCCGGATCGCGGCTTAAAAGATCTGGTAGCTGATTAGCATTTCCCGCGCAGTGGCTAATATCAAAATCAAAGCTCTGTAGTAGAAGGGCCCATTTGGTAAGTTTTGATTTTTGATCCTTGAAATTAGCCAGCCACGTTAAAGCCTTACTGTCCGTAACGACGTGGAAATGTCGTCCTTCAAGAAGGAGGCGGTACCGCTGGAGAGCAAACACGAGCGCAAGACATTCTTGCTCGTTTATATGATACCGCTTCTGAGCCTCGTTCAGTTTTCTGGAATCGAAGGATATTATCCTTTTCTCGCCGGTTGGTGTAGTCTGAAACAAAACAGAGGAAATACAAATCATTGATGCATCTGTTTGTACGGTGTATGGTAACTCTGGCAGCGGTCGGTGGAGTTGGAGCGGCTGTTGAACCTGGAATTTCAGCATTTCCATTGCAACTGTTGCAGCCGGTGTCCATTTAAATGTACGCGAGGTAGCGGTTAATTCATTCAATGGCGCGGCGATTTCTGCAAAATCGCGGATGTACTGCCTGACCCAATTGCAGATTCCAAGAAACTTTCTTAGCTGTCGACGAGTTTTCGGAATAGGGTGATTGGATATTTGCTGCAGATGCTTTGTCAGAGGCCTTGTTCTATCGGCGTCCACCATATGTCCCAGATACTCCAACGACGTCTTTCCAAATAAGCACTTATCTATGCCTAATCGAAGATCGTACTGGTCTAGACGTTCGAAGACAAGTGCTAGATGTCGTAGATGATCTTCAGGTGTCTTCGAGTATACGATGATGTCGTCCAAGTACACCATCGTGAAGTCATGAAGCATACCCGCAAGGACTTCCTGAGACATTGGGTGCTGAAAAGTGGCAGGAGCATTTTTCAATCCGAACGGCATTACATTGAATTGATAATGACCGCCATCTGGAACTGAGAACGCTGTGTACAGTTTAGATTGCTCTTCCATTGGAATCTGCCAATACTGCCAATATCCGCTCTTGAGGTCTAGTGTTGAAATAATTTTTGCATCGCCGAGGTCGCGAAGGGCTTCCTGAATAACCGGCATAGGAGTCGGTTCTGAAACGGTGACTGCATTGACTTTCCTGTAGTCAATTCAGAATCGGCTGTCTCCATCCTTCTTTTTTACAAGTACAATGGGAGATGCGTACGGGCTGGTGCTAGGTTCAATTATTCCTTGTGCGAGTAGGTCCTTCACTTGCTTATCAATCTCCTGTTTACGAGCTGGGTTTACACGGTACGGGCGAATTCGAATCGGTTTCGTAGTTGTAAGCTGAATCGTATGTTCCGTCGTACGTGTTCGGTGTGCAAACTGGTCTTTTGGTTGAAAAGTTCGGTTAAACCTTTTCACCAATTTGTTGAATTCCTCGGCTACAGTTCCATCAAAATCGTGATCCAGATCGGGTGCTGTGAGATTTTCTTTGTTGCTCGACTGTTCAGTCCACCGGATTGTTTGGCGTAATCCTGTGCCGAGGTTAATACAACATTTACTGCAATCTATGACAGCTCCATGTTTCATGAAAAATCCGATTCCCAAAATGGCTTCATATCGTAGCTCAGGCATAATGAGAAAATTTTCATGAAAGTTTTGCGTTCCTAATCGGAACTCTCCTGTTACCTCTACAGTCATATTTTCCCCAGCTAGGTTTGTTTTTGCTTGCAGTGGTTGTATACGGTTCGGAGAAATTCCTGGACGAAGGTAGTTCTGGCCGGCGCCGAGGTCAAGAAGGCATTTAAATGTCTGTTCGCGCACAATTATAGGGATAAGCACAAGTTGTGAAGATTGAGTCGAGGAAGGATTAATGTTTTTGTCACTTGGGTAAGCGTCTATTTCGCGAGCACTACTTTTCGGTGATGCACTGGCATTTCGATCAAAAGCAGCGCAAATGCCTAAGTCAGGGTGGAGGTGCCTGGATTCACTGGCGTCATGGTGGAGGCGCTGCGTTGCACTGGCATCTTGATGGACGCGTTGAGATGCACTGGCATCCTGGTGGAGGTTGTGTGATGCACTGGCATCATGGTGGAGGCTGTTTGATGCACTGGCATCAAACAGCGCCTGTTTCAACGGCTGTGATGCTAGTGACCACATTGCGGCTGTTTTCATTTCTTCTGTCCAGAACGGAAGATGTCGGTCGAATAACACCTTTTTCCGAATCGCGAATATGCCTGGGGAAGTACTTCCTTGCGGTTTCATTAGCAGTTCTTTCGTCTCGTTTACAGCCACTTCCGCGGGGTCTACTGACTGTATAAAAAGAGTTTTTGCTTGATCCCATGTGATGTCCTCATTAAAATATCCGCCATATTTCTTCACATCGTCTGGGTCCATACCGGCTAGTGCACGACGATGTTTCGCGACGTCCCTCAGGTCAAGTCCCTAGAACTCTATTTCCAGCTGCGAGATAAACTTTGCTGGATTACGACCATCGAACCTCATGCAATTATCCTCGTGCGTATTTCTGTACCTAAGCAAATCGACTAACTGCTTGGCAGAAAACATATTGGTGGAGGAGCGTCGCAGCTCTTGTCGATGGCACGTGGACGTCGGCTTCAACTTGAACCTGGTGGAAATCTCGTGGGGGTGTAGGCAATCGCATTTCCTCTTGGTGAATGCGCTCGGGTTCCGATAGGCGTGATTAGGCTTATTATTTGGTCCCTAAACGCGTCCCTTTGAGAACGGGCATCCTCCAGCTTCCCACGGAGTCGCGCTTCCCTTCTCTCATAGTATTCGCGTTACCCCTCGATATCCTTCAGCGTGTAGACTGCGCGCTGAGCACGCTCTTCCTCCTCCTTCTGTTGCCGAAGATACTCTTCCCTCTCTTGGTTTAAGCGATTTACCGTCTCTTCGTAAATGCGCCTAGCCCTAATTAATTCTTCATCCACATCTTCAACGGTTCTGCAGGAGGCATTCGAGTTTCGCAATTGAGGACGTGATGCTAAGGGATCCTGGGAAGTGCTTTCGAGTACGATGTAGTGCGGTGTGTCGTGTGTACTTGGAACTCTCTCAATCTTCTCAAGAGATTCCAAAGGAGTGTACCTATTGTGCATACTCATCTTTGTTTAAAGTTTTATTTAATACTGAATATTATGTAAAAAAAATAATCAAATTTAGTATAACCCCGTCAAGATTTTAGGTACTGATAAAATTACAAATACGGAGCTATGTGATATTATTATGTATTAGGATATTAATACCAAACAAAGATGCGTAGTACGTTGTCACAAAATAAATAATTAAGATAGGTTCGACTGTGGGTATAATTATTCTCTTTGTTTATTATAATTAATCTTAAAACTACACTTCACTTCCTGTAAAAAAAAAATTAATTTAAACAATTGGAAAACAAAAGTTTGAGGCCAAGAAAAAAAATAATTATTCCAAACGTTACTGATGACAAAATTTAAATAAAAATTTCAGCACCAAATAAAGTCAAGCAGTAAATCAATTATCTTAATGTACTTGATTAAAATTTGTAAATGTACATATATGTACGTTTTAATTCAATAATTATTTGAACGAGTACCTAGTTAACTTAATGAATTAAAAACACGTTGGGCGCCATTTATCAACGGGGAAGATGAAGGAGTTAACTGCTGAGAGCTAACTGCCCCGATTATGGACGAATAAAACTAATTGAATTAATGAACTGGCCTGTTGTCCACAATCGGATCACCTTGATTGCCTAGTAGCTCATTGCTAGAGGGAATACCACAGAGTCTCAAGTTAATTTTAAATAAAAAAAAAATCACTTACCTGGATAACTTCTTCAGGAACCACTAATTCTTTATTAATAAATGTATATTTCCTTAATGTTTAAATGGTGTTGTTTTAAAATGAAATAAAATGCAAATAAAAAAAATAATTTGACAGTTTATTTATATTTAAAAAAATTAAAAAAAACAACGGAACAAAAAATTTATCTAAGACTATAATTAAAACAAAACAAAAAGAAATATACAGATATAACCTAATTTAATTTTCGACAATTAACTGACCTATTAAAACTTACTGACAACAAAGAGACACACTGACTAACTGACGAAATCTAACTAACTGTCGACGAACACTTACTGACTCTGGATAAAACTTATAAGTAACATGCATCCTAACTCTACATGTCTAAGCAGCAATATATGCATTACAAACATGACTCGTTTTTAAAATGAACTTATGAAGTGAGATAAAAAAAATTGAACGGTTATTAAAACAATTGAGGCTCGATTTTTAAGTAGCGCGCGATTTTGAAATATAACTGAAATAAGTAAGGTAGTCGACATTCACGATAGAATGCCGGTAACAATCTGACTTCCAAAGAAAATTTATTATAAATGAGACTCCCGTATTTAGAAAACGAATAATCAAGGCAGTAATTCATCAGAGTAAAGTTATTGTTCTAAAATTAATTAAACCATTTGTAAGTGCTAAAAAAATATAACCACTGATTTTTTCTCAGCAAACCATTTTCATAAAAATTATTAGAGAAACATACTACATAAAAATTTGTACAATATGCTAATAAAAAGATTAATTAAGCATTTGATTATTACATATCTCCTTGGAAATAACCAACGGTCGAAACTAGTAGGAGAAACATAAAAATAGTGAAACATAATCAAGTGCTTAATTAGTCAAATGAAAATATACTTTTACTTAGCTAAAATTACAACCTCAATTAGTTGCTTAATTAATCCATTAATCAATTCTGTCAATATATCAATATCGAAAGAACAAACAAACTGCTTCAAACTAATTAAATAATCTAATATACAGATTGGAAAAAAAACATTCAGGTACCCTACTAAAATTAGTTAATGACAGAAGCCTCGTATTTAAATTGTTTTATTAAGGCTCTAAAATATTCCCTCTTAGCTGCAGTGTTAAAGTAAATTAAATAATCGTATTTGCTCGGGATAATCACTATTTACATGATATTTTAAAATGAAAACGTATTGTTACCGTATAACATATTTGATTGGCTGTAGATAAGCTTCTTATGCCAGGCCTAAATGGCCAAATTACTTTTTAAAAAAATAAACAAATATTTATGTCTATTTTACACTAGTGTCTTATTCCGCATATTAAGCTTAATTGATTAGAATTAAATAAATATATATCAATTTAAAATTATTAACCTATTGCATATGGTATGGTTGTGAAATCAAAATTATTATTTAGTATAAAACTTATTCAAACTGTACCCATGTTTCATAATCAGTAGTCTTATATTATAGTATAAATTTATCAGCATATAAATTAATTTCTATCAACCATACACCCGCAAATGTAACCTCGTAGCTCCATGTTGCCACCACAAAACGGTATTAAGCAAACATGAAGGGACGGACCTTTATGAATTACTAAAATACTGGCATCCGCGTTATTGGAATATTTACTAGACATTCCAGTTGGCACGAGTCGTGGGGTTAGGTGGCTATGAATCATTGATGGTAATAGTTATGAATTGGGCAGTTCCAGAAACGACCTTCTGCCAAGGACTGAACGCGGCCAACTTGTTGCTGGAGAGCCCGCCCAAATGGGGGGAGGCTGCGAGGTACGCGTCCAGGCAGCACAGGAAAATCGCCGGAAGGGCCACATTTCAAGGGCAGGTCTACAACTTCTTGGAGCGGCCCGACAATTGGAAATGCTTCGTCTATCACATCGTTGTGTAAGTACCTAGTATAATAATTTTATAATCAACGATTAATTAATTATATTATAAACCACAGTAATACATAGTGTTGAAGAACACATTTAACGATCAAACGACCAATTTGAAATGATTGATCACGAAAGCAGTTTAATACGATTAATTACCTTGGTGCACCTGAATTCCCCATTTTCCGATAACAACTTGTGTAAGTACGGTACACAATCCAGGAACTAATTAATTACAGCATCCCCGTTTATGCACAGCGGAATTTGTGGTTGTCACACAAATCGTTGTAGATACATAACTCCGGTGACGAGATGATTAAATATTTCTAATATCAAAGGGTCGTTACGGCGTAATATTATGATAGAATCGTATGACAGGCAGATTTAAATGTTTATTGTGCGATTTCCATGCTGCAATATGCTGTTTGAGTAACGGTAAATGTTATACAATCGTATACACTATTTATTTAATGACCTTGTTACGTTTATTTCGTGCAATAGAAATAATATCAAAGGTTATGGATATATTTTAAAATCTTAAATAAAATCTCATTACATAATTTATATTTATTTATTATCTTTCTTATATTTTATTGTTTAATAAATACATTTATTTTAATTTTAATAATCTCAGACACCAATAGAGATTATTTATCTGAATTTGTTGATATCTTCTCTACGAATAGAACTTAATTAATTAGTTAATTTTTATTTGGTTACTTCTATTATAGAATAAAATTGAGTTAGATGATGTTTTTTTGTTATTGTACTATTTTTTTTTGTTCTCGCCCATTTATATTTATTCCCTTTAAAGTTTCAAGTTTTTAATCACAATAATTACAAATAATAATAGTAGACCCACAAAACAGCAAGAAAATGCTGCAATATCATATTATTCATCTGAATTAAATATCCACAATATGACATATTTTGGGTTAGGCAAAAATACTTTAAAAATCAGCTATAAAATATTAATATAATACAAACTGAATTAAATATTTAGAAAATAACTTAGTGTTAAACGACTATCTGCAAGTATTGAACTCGGCCATCTTGAATTCCATATTTAATTCCATATTTAATGTAAAGCTCTATGAGTGATGTATACGTTGTTCTAAGGATTTCTGGTGAAACAATATTTGTTAGCTGACGCAATAAAAATAAGTTTTTATTAAGCTTTTTGTCTAATTCAAGTGTGTGTATTTTCCAAGTTAATTTGGAGTCGACATGGAATCCTAAGAACCTAGTATCACTAGCAAACCCAGCATTAGTATGCCCCAAACTAAATAACATTTTTTATAGATTTGCTATCATTTAGTAAATGTTTATTAATCTTGAACCAATCAACGGCTTGTGCGTTAATAAGTAAGTGATAATTATTTACTTCGTGAAACAACTTTCCTTGACATACTAAAGTTGTGTCATCCACAAATAACAATATGTTATTTTTACCAATATAATGATACAGGTCATTTATGTACAGTAGGAACATAATTGGACCTAGTTTGGAACCTTGAGGTATACCAACATTCACCAAGTATTCATCAGTTATATTGGTTTTAATTTTGACTGATTGTCTTCTATTTGATAGATATGTTATTATTAACTTACAGCTTAAAGGATGAAAGTTATATAAGTATAATTTTTGTAGCAATATGTCGTGGCTCATGCTATCAAAAGCCTCATGCAAATCTAAAAATGTTTTTTGAATGATTTCATTGAAATTAAAAGCATCAACGCATTTTTCTATCAAATTCAAGGTAGCAGTTTTCGTTGATCGGGCATGTCGAAAAGCATGTTGGCTGTTTGATGGAATATTTGCTCCATTTATGTACTTAATTAATTGGCTCTAGAGTAGGTCTTCAAATATTTTAGAAATTACTGGTAAGATTGGGTTTGCAGCTAGAGCCTTTTTTTAAAATTGGTATAATAATTGCCTGTTTTAGGCACGATGGAAATTCGCCACTTAAAATGGCTAAATTAAATAATGTAGTCAAGGGTTCTATTATCGATTCTTTAACAGTTTTTATTAAGCCTTCTGTGCATTCGCCGATATCACTATTATGGCTATTTTTGAGCTTCATAATTAAATCTCTAACATTCACACTTGATATGTTCTTAAATTTAAAATACTCAACGTGTTTCAATTTACATATAGTGAGTAATAATAAATTTGATGGGTTAGATAGAGATTGTTGTGTGTTTGAAATATTATTTATATTTGTAGATATTGAGGCAAAGTGCTTTACAAATTCAGTTACCGCTGGGGTGACTTTGTTATAATTTCGTTTTGTTTTTGTTTGACGATAAGAATTTATTACATTCCTTAATGTTATTTTTAGATGAGTTAATTTTTGAATCATTTAACGTGCGAATCTCATTTTTAACTACTTGGTTGTATTTCTGTCTCGTATGGTCTCTAAGTATTTTATTTTGAGTGGTTTTGTTTTGTTGATACGCTTAGTTCACCAACTCCAAAGTATTTTTCATATGCATAACATTGACATTATATATAATTGGTCGATGGCGTTTATGTCTCTTTATAGGAAATATAGTCAATATTGCTGAATACAACGTGTTATTAATATATTAAATTTTTTATCAAATGAGTAGATATTACTTTCTATAAATAAAGAATTGGTGTTTATTAGAATTTATTATTAAATAAGTGATATTTTCCTAACATTGTGATGGGTCTACTTTATAGGATTTCATCTCGTTTATGCTCATTTATAATTTTAATTTGGACATTAATTCCTACATGTTCGGACAGGCCTGTATATAGAGGGTTCACTACCAATGTATTTATATTGCTATAAACATTATGTATTTTATTGTTCAATCTAGTGTTAAACTGTACTTTATCATGTAATCCAAAACTTTTGAAAAGGTTGTATGTGTTTACGGTATCGCTAGACTGCATATCATTAAAATTAATATTATAATCTCCCCCAACAATTATATTCTTATGTAATATATCTACTGAGCTCAGTGTGTCATGAAGTCTATTAAAAAAAGTTTTTGTATTTTTATTTGGAGGTCGATAGACATTGATTAAGATTATATATTTTAATTTTTAAAATGATTATATAATCTTAACTACAACTTTTTCTATAGACATATTATTTAGAACTGGCTCTGTTATATCCTTTTTATATGTTAATATAAGTGAGCCTCCATTAGGCGACTGTCTGCAAAATATTGAATCTACATGATAATTTTTAAAGGCTAAGATATCTAATTCCGTTTCAGTAATCCAATGTTCAGTTAAACAAATTGCACTAGTAGAAAGCTCACTTGTATTTAATAAAATTTCTAATTGATGAATTTTATTACGCATAGATTGTATATTTAGAAAGATACATTTAATTAACGTCTCTGAATATTCTTCTGCAGGCGAAATAAAAAATTATTAATATAAACACCTTCCGGCCACATGTTAGGGTTTTTAATAATATTCGCTTCTGCTCTTGTTACAATTAACTTAAAGGAAGAGTATTCGCGTGGTCTATTTGAGACCATTTTGATACATTCCGCACAATGTACATTATTTGAGGATAAATGCTACATTAGGGCCTCGAGAGTTACCTCCGGGTCCAGTCCGCAATATAAAAGTGGGGCAGTAATTTCTTGCCCTTCATTTCCATTTCTTCAATAGTCTTTCCAACAATTGGTGGTTTACGTCGGCGTCTTCTTTTCACTGGTATAAAATCTTCAGTATTATCCATGGCAGCAAGTGCGGTGGCTGGTGATGGCAAAGATCTCTCTGGAGTGATTTTCGCGGTATCTGCCGTTTTCTTATTTGAAGATACGATCTCACTATATGCAACCTAAGGTACCTGAGGAACACTATCTACACTATTTATTTTACATTGATTATCATTGATTGCACATTCCTAAATTATAAAGCGATTCGAGGTTTGCGACTTTGCTAATTTGGATTGTTTACATTTTGTTTAACCATCTTATTATTAGAAGAGGTTAGGTTTTTAATTTCGTTGTCTTTCTCGATTACAATAAAATTTAAATTTTCACTTGCCTGTTCAGTTTATTGACCTCCTGTTTTAGTTCTGTGAGTTCCATTCTCATGGCCAATACTATTTGAAGGCTTATTTGCTGGATGCAATGTTTTTCACAGCGGTGGCATGCAAGAACGCCAAATTTATCCTCCGATTTGAATCATCCAGTATGGTATTCCGTTCCACAAATAACACATGCTGATAAATCGAGTTTCGATGAAACAGGTAAGTGGCACCCGAAACATTCAACGTTTTCGATTATGTCCACAATTGGATAACGACCGTTCGCGGTTCGCCATATTCTAAAACAGATCGATCTAAAGAACAAAATAACATCTTATGACAAAATGAAGAAAATTCTCTAGCAAATCTACTAATAAAACCAAGTCTTTTACGCGCCAGTATGCAGATTTTCTCAATATGCAAATTGAAAGTAATTTTGGCGTCAAAAACACCCAAATCAGAAACGTAATTAACATCTTTTAAATAAGAGCTATCAATTGTATATGTGTGTGTTTTAAATTCTTTAATAAACAATATAAATAGAATGGGAGTTCTCTGCGGTACCCCAGATGTAACAATAATTGGTTTAGAGATATACTCATTAATTTGAACCAATTATGCACGACCCATAAGAAAACTGGATATCCACCTAATAACTTCTCTATTTTGGAAATAAGTACTGAATTATTTATTCTATCGAAGGCCTTTGCACAATCAGTGTAAACTGTATCAATCTGGCTTCTGCTTTCTACAGCACGAACCAAAAATGATTTAAAACATAAAATATTGGTTACTGTTGATTTACCAAGAGTAAACCCGTGTTTTTGATCGATAATAATTTGTTTATTAAATAGTCAAGCAACTCAGGAATTGCAGACTGGACGGTTATTCCTCTATAGTTTTTTCTATCGTCATGGGCACCAGATTTAAATAAAGGTGTAACATAACTGCATTTCCAAACATTTGGGATAGTTCCAGTAGAAACTGACATGTAAATTGATATACGCAGAGGAACAGCTAGAGTAAGTCGTTAATTCTGCAAAAAATGCCGGTCCACTATTATAAGACTCTTTTAATTCATGTCGAACAATCAACTTGTCTATTATACGAATATGATTTTTAGGTGCTTTTTCTATCACTATAGACAGAAGCAAGAACGTCGGTTCAACTACGGAAATTTCACTTGTTCGCGAGCTTGATGGTAAGAAACATCGGGAAAATAATCCTATTATTCACAATATCATTGTGAAACATAAAGTACTTATCCAGAAAATGTCATGATGAAACTTCCACCAAGGCGCTACTGAAACCTATAGTTCCTTCTTTGGCTTTCAATCGGTGTTTTCACTTAGGTAAAAAGAGTAATCACACTCTGCCAATCAAAATTAATCTATCTCGACGGGATGATATAGAAATATTGAGGAATAAAAAAAATTCCTCGCCGGTTCTGTTAATATTCAAGCTAATAGAACTGTTTTACAAAGAACTGATTTCAAAGCGGTATTGGATTATCTTGTACCGTATCCAAAATCAATTGTTATGTGCTAAGATTGTGTACCAGAAATCCGGTGACGTTTTCCTACAATACGCCAAATACGGTGCATCATATTAATTCCATACTGTATATGTCCTGTATGGTCCATTTTTCTTTGAGAACGACGTTTGCCAAACTACCACTATCAACTAAGTCGGTGATTACTTCTTTTGGCCTCAACTGAATGATATGGACATCGACGACATGTGGTTTCAACATGATGGCGCTACATCTACATAATTCATAACATATTGGCACTGAGGTCGTGCGATTTGACCTCGTTGGACTTTTTCTTGTGGGTTAGTCGCAGGTCTAAGATGTAATTGATTTAAGGACCGCAGTAGCATGTGGCTTACTACATAATAGCATCGATAGGCCTTTCAAAGAAATGATAAGTTTTTATTGGTTATTGTTTTATTTAATGAAACACCAAATACTAGATACTTTGGTAAGTATTTTAGCCCAGCTCAAGCAGTATTTAGTAACTCCTATACATGTCCAGCAATTGGCTTGTCTATATTGATTCAAGCACAACGCTTATGCGGTGCTTTAGCAAAACTTATTTAAATTCAAACGAGTTGGGCAAAATGGCTCGCCTACTTTCAAAATTCTTAAATATTCAAGTAATGTAGTTGTATTAGCCATAACAGTGAATAATGACGCCTAGCTAGGACTTCCTTCCACCTAAGTGATTTAAGTAATATGTCATTTCTACTCAAAAGCATCTCAAAAACGATCTGTTCTTTTCAACATGTCAACAAAGCCATGATTCACGTGTATCTTTTATTATATAATGGAGGTTACTCAACCACTTACCAGGACAATTTTTTGATGAATTCTGACGGGCAGTACTCGGGATAATGTAATTTTGGATCTATGTTAGGATTACGTTTTAATTTTCAAATTGTTACAGATTTTTTAGCTTTATATTACTTAGGTAAAATTAGTATTTAATAGAGTTGCATGTCAATTATAATTTATTAATTAACAACACCAGCAATCAGGTTTATAAAAATTAATAAAAATAATTAATTCAAAGTAAAAATCCATTCTATCATCCAATCTATTCGTGACATATGTTAAATAAACACTGTATAATCATGTAATAAGTTTTATTATTTAAATACGATAATACAATTCTAAATATTAAACAAATAACAGTTTTTCAATATACAGGGTTATTCACGCTATACGGCACGGAATATTGTGGCCAAAATACGTGACTTTCAAAAAGTTTCACTTTGGGGATATATGGAGGTCTATTAGGGCTACTTTTTAAAATTACTTTCATAATATACAGGGTGTCCCCCTAAGGCTAAGCCAGCCATTTTTGAGAGACTATTAAACCAATTTAAAGAAATTGGAAGTGTCAGTTATAAAAACTCCAGTATAAGAAAATCTGTGTAAATTTTCATTTTTTACTATTAAATACAACAACAATGTTCAAACAATAACGATTACTAACACAAAAACGCAAAATAACACAACTATAACAAAAGACAGGGTTTTTAAACTAAAGTAACAGACTAAATTAATTATCTTACGTTTTTAAATACGATGGAAAACTAGATACATTAAAATTTTTACTTAAAAAGTACTAAAACAATATTTTGGCGTTTTCTATAAAAACGAGAAGACTTAACATTTAAGATATAAATACCATTCGATAGGTAATTAAAACGTGCATTTGCTGATAAATTAATAAATATAGCGTTCCATTTAAATAAATGAAGTTATAGCCATTTAAAGTTCTCATTTGTTTAAAAACATTTTTTTTACACCCGGTATAAGATGTCAAATTTATTATACTTGGAAAATAAAATATGATCTATTGTTACATTTCAGTGTAAATTTGGTATGCATAACTTAATTACTTTTTAAGTATTTGGAACATGAAAATTAGGTTAAATTTTTACAAAATTCAAATTATTTCAAAAACCTTACGGTTTAAGTAATAAAAACCTTATTAAAACACACACTTATTTTGATCGAAGGATCCAAAAATGCAATAAAATACAGGGTGTTTCATTAAAAAAAACACAACTTTGATACTTTTAGGGTTTTTGGGACACCCTGTATATTATGAAAGTAATTTTAAAAAGTAGCCCTAATAGACCCCCATATATCCCCAAAGTGAAACTTTTTGAAAGTCACGTATTTTGGCCACAATATTCCGTGCCGTATAGCGTGAATAACCCTGTATAGAGCAAATAATAAATATAAACAAAATATTTTTTGTAACCAGAACTCTATAATAGTAAATCCTGGGTTATTAAAGTCATTCGCTCGGGAAAACTAATACATCAGAGCAATTTGCTTATAGCTCTGAACTATTGAAATTTTGACGATGATCGTAGATCATCCGTCGGGATTCAATAACAGCGAAATAATTGGCACCGATGAAATTCGCAAAGCTTCCCAACCGAACAGTTTCCGTTCGCGTGACAGTTAATTTACATTATTAAGCGGATTTCGAGAATGACGATAGAGCCACAGTTTACCCTCATATTTTGCAACAACAACGATATTTACATATTCATCAGCCTTTCAATGGAATATTTAATTTATGCAGTTGATAATAAATTCGTATTAATTTACATTTAATGTGTGTACGAACACATAAAACGTAATGATTATGCCGTACTCGATTTAATTTTAGTCGGTCATATAATTTGCAAAATGTTGACATCACTTTATTGATTTTATCATTTTATTCCTATATGATAATTTAATCCTCATTTATCTGTATTGTGTCTTTTATTAACAAATATGTAATGAATTCCAATGAAATGGGTTTATGAACGAGAATATATAATCAATATATAATTTTATGCTTAAATTTGTATTTAGTAATATTTATTATTATGTGTCAGTATTTATTAGTCAGTTCCGTTGCAATATTATTTTTAACCCTTATAGAAACGAAGAATATAATAAATTAATGTTTATAATCGTTATTTTTAATGGATAAAATATTAGGTAAATAAACACATGGTTTAAAATTCCACAGATATAATGTTATAACTAGAGAGCGGATTTCTAGCATTATGCTTATCCATAATATTAATAGCATCGAAAAAATTTCTTAATATCTATACGAATCTTGAAGAATGTGATTACTTAGCGCTAAGTTTTTTTGGGCTTTTTTGCTTATTTTGACTTTTTGTGCTTATTTTGACATTTTATGCTTATTTTCATGCTTTTTTTAGATTTTGATGCTTATTTAGAGCATTTTCTTAAACATTTAAAAAACATTTAATAATAATTTCACGCTGATATTAAATTAATGTGCTAATATAGAGAATTTTCGTAAAAATCTGTATCCCATCATTTATAGATTATATTCGTATTACATATTTTCTTCGTGTCTTTTGATAACATAATTGTTAAAAAACTTCATAATATGATACAATAATTATAATGAATTTTATTATTAATAAATATTAGTATAAATTACCAATTTACAATGGATTCGTTTATAAATAAGTAGATATAATAGACAGTCTCATATTCAGATAATACATACGAACGCTTCATAGGAATCACACCTATGATATTCCGGATGTAAACGTCGTTAAAAAATAAATAGGGGCCCCAGTAATAATAATCAGGTGTTCTGCAACCGTATCAATTTACTTCTCTCGGCAAAAGTACCGATGGGACGACTGGCGCATATTTACCGTTTTCGTTAATTTTCATATTCAAACTCGCATTCATAAACTATTGAATTGACATTCCAAAAACTTTGCTTATTTATCAAAAATTACTATATGCGTGAATCGTATTAACCTGGGGAATCACAGATAAATTATATTATATAATTCACATGTATATTTAACCCATAATGCAAAAGGTGAAAACCACAATACAAGAATTAATTAGAGGCTATCCAGAATTAATAAGTGAAAATTATACATTATTTTGTAAGGCATGTTTAAAAATAGTAAGTTTTATTTTAGTTCCCAACTGCATCCTAAATAGTCAAGACTTGTATGTAAAACATGTTATAACAACACTACGTCAAGAACGTTTGAAAAAGTTCAAAGCTGAACTAACAAAACAGCACAATTTCACAATCTTTAGCATCATCTTCAATTAAATTCACATTTGTGCAAAATACTTTTACATTCTAATATCCCTTTAAGAAAATTACAAAATAATACATTTAAATCTTTCTTGGGAAAATATTGTAAAATACGCATTCCCGAGAAAAAATTATGTAGCTCTTAGATACTATGAAACCATACAAAAAATTAAAAATATTATTAACAATAATTATATGTGGTTTGGTGTGGGTGAAACCACAGACTTGTTTAATTTAATAATATGAGTTTAACATGAAGACATCCGACCAACAGTATTTTGATATATACAAAAGAATTGAAGAAAACTGATAATAACATTATAGCAAAATTCATAAATGATGGACTGACAAGCTTATTTTTGCCGTAGACAATACCAAGTTACAAAATTTTACTAATAATGCATTAAGTGCATTGTACAAGTTTAGCACATGAATAGAAACGAATTTCTGAAACTATAAGAATGAAATTTCCATTTGTAGATTTAATTAAATATGGAAAAATAGTTCTTATATTCTTCTGTGAGTACAATTATTCAAGAAGTCATTATCTGATATCTCACTGCCCCATAAACTAGTGCTAACAAAATGGGGAATTTGGCTGTATGCTACAATGTACTATGCGAACAATTTTGAAGAATTTAATAAGGTTATATACAACTTTCCCGAAACGACAAGCAAATCAGTTAAAGACTGTTAAACAGTTCTTAAGAAACAAGAGCTTCCTTCAAAACAATTGAGTTACATAAAATCGCGTTTAAATTTTGTGAGCAACACAATCAAATCTTTATAAAAGCAGATTCATTTTAGAAAATACCTGCATGCATTGGCCAAGAAATTAAAATAATATCGAAAGAAGTATTCGTTGAAAATGAAGGATTTTTAATATTAAATAAATTAAACTTGATTTTGAATGGCAATTTTCAACTGGATCCAGCTATAATTTAAAATAAAGAGAAGCTTTTCTACTTTCAAAAATTTATTGAGCGTCAGAAGTAATAATTTTCACAATTAAACCCTTAGAACAACATTTAATGATCTACTGTTTTTATGAATAGATTTTAGTTATTTTGAAACGTATACAAAATTACAATTTAATTTTTAAATAATTACATGATATTATATATTGCGTAAAGAAAGTATGTTTATTTTAGTTTTAAGCCAAATTTCTTTGTAAAATGTGTTGATAAACGTGTAACATATCAAGAAAATATAGTTTTCTTTAGTGCTTTTTTCGTGTTTTTATGCTTTTTTCTTGTTTTTATGCTTTTTTAATGCTTTTTTTCTCTAAATTTTGTGCCTTTTAATGCTTTTTTAGTGCTTTTTTCGTGTTTTTATGCTTTTTTCCTGTTTTTATGCTTTTTTAATGCTTTTTTCCTCTAAATTTTGTGCCTTTTTAAGTGCTTTTTTTCACATTTTTTAAGCTTTTTTATCCGCTCTCTAGTTATAACTATTACAATGTTTGGATGTAGTAGATAATTAATTAGTACAATTTATTTGTACATTTTTAATTCAAGTGTTTTCTTAATCTTACATTTTACGAAGTAATAGGTAATATTTAATAAAGGAGAACGAATAGTAAAATAAAATATATTTATTTTGCGGAAAGGAATGAAATAATCAGTTACCTTTAAAAATTAGATTGATTTACGAACACAGCTTTTTTACACACCTGCTATTTAGAAAATTAAACTGTATGAGATTAAACCATCATTTAATTTACAATAATGCATCTGTAACACATTTTCATATTACGTTGGTCCAAACATTAGGAGCATAATAATGAATTTCACAAATGCACATTACGTGCAAACACCTGCGGGCTGAAACACCACTACACTATCATTGTTAGCTCATTGCACTCCATTAAATCGATAATAATTGTTAATTTAACTGTCTGCAGCACCGTTCAATTTAAATTAATTAAAGATGTTAAATGATGTCCGCTAATATTGACGCAGGCATTATTTTGTCTATATTAATTAATTATGTCTTTATTCGACCTGATTCATTTAATGAGAAACGTGGCTTTACTAAATAATAAAAAATATATTAATTTTAATGTAGCATAATAGTACATATATTTTATTAATAAACATTGAATGGATCTATACCATACGAGTGAAATTTTTGTGTAATGAAGTTTATTTTTGGGTTTAAGTGGAAGATCATTTAAGGAAGTAAACTCCGCCCGTTCTCTTTTCGACTAAAATTTTACGTATTTTTTCAAATTTTATATATACTCTTTACAATACTTTACTAAAAATGAGTGCAAAGATGTAAAATAAATAAATAAATTATAATAATACGATTTACAACTTTTAGTGTTAGAATTTTTTACTAATCTCGTCCATGTGTTTTATTTTATAATGAAATTATACATATGATGAATAAAATATCCAATAATTAAAAAGATTCGGGTGTGCTTTAAGCATTAATAAATTAAGTGCCATGGAATTTTGTGTTTATTTCTTCTCTAGGTGCCTCTCTTATAAGAGGTTGGCGACTATTTCAGCATACGATTTCATATCTTACGTAAACATAAATAATAAATTTTGGCGCTAATTACCTAGAAAAAATATTTGTATACAAATACAGATTATATACAATATTTGTAAAAGCAACCTTATCATTATTACTATATTTTTGCTTTTTTGTGAGAATTAGCATCATTTTCCTTTGTGAACTTTGTAGCTTAAGTAAATGTAGCAACCGAGACGTGATCCATGATTTCGGCTTACGAAACTAGTAGCCATTCTGGTGGAGGCGCCGGGTTGAATGTAAAGCGTCGTGAATTTGCGAAATACGTCAAGGGCATCCTCAATGAGGAAGGATCATGTATACTAAGAATTTGTAGATGTAGACTTACTATTTATAATAAGTAGTCATAGCTGTTTTAAGCATGATCAGCCATATGGTTTATGGTATACTTTTAATTTGCCTCACAGTTTTCATTCCTCTTCGGATGAAAATAGATTGATTTACTACTTACACTTATATGAATTTTCAACTTTACACTCGTCAGAATCGCAAAAATAATATTGTGTGGAAATATATTTTATGCGGTTTTAACTATTGGTTTATTGTATTAGAGTAATAATTTGGGATAATCTAGGATTAATAGATTTATTTTTCTGCTTCTCTAGTAATTTATTTGGTTACATAAAGCAGTTACTTCAGTTCCAGTAGAACTTTTTGATATTTGTGTCGTTGGCATATTAAATTAATTTTGTATTTTCGATTATTTGAAATTTGCCGTTACAAAATATAATAAATAATAGTGATGAAAGAATTCTTCCTTGAGGTACATCGAGAGTATTTGTGAGTAATTTGGATTTGAAACAATCATTTTTTTGACTATTATTTCGGTATACTAATTCCAGCACAATCACGACATTCATTAAAACTTAAACTTTCTACATTTAATGCAAACAAATAATTAAATCACTAGCAATTAATAACGGCTACTAAGATAACATTACAGATAATCTTATTTAAGAACAAGAACTAAATTCAGTTAAAAAATATTTATATGCCGATAATAAGAAAGAATTTAAATCATTGACATTGTCTGGTAAAATTAGCAATGCGATCAAAAACCAAAAACATCCTCGAAAAACACAACATTATCCTTCCTATAAAATCTTAAAACAAATTATTTAATGTTATATATAATAATAAAACTCCGATAAATAAAATAAATAAATCAGAAATTTATAAATTAACTTGTAACACTTGTAAAGGAGTACATATTGGTCAGTCAGGTCGCAATTTTAAAATGAGGCTAAAAGAACATATTAGTTTATATAATAACAGAAATGAAAAATGAACTTTTGCTAATCATTTACTAAACAATAATCACAATTTTGACAACACAGATGTACTTAAGATAATTCATTTCGCCGAAAAGAGCTTAACAATGGATTAACTCGAGTCTCTTGAAATTTATAAAATTAAACGTAATCCTGAAATTCTACTAATGAACAATCAAACTGACCTAATATATACTCTTTTGTTTAACGCCATCTGAATTGATTGTAAAATTGTTTATAAAGTTGTTTGTAAAAAAAAATTTGAAGTATAGTTTGTAAATGAGAGAAAATTGGTCAAAAATATAGTCACAAATAAAGATTAAAAGTGTGTGATATATAAAAAAGGTATTTACAATCATTTATATCAAATAAAATAGCTACCACAAAATTTTCTTTATCCAGTCATAAATCATACAATGCAGATATTTTACTTTTTCCACTAATCCATGTTGCATTAAAGATAATAATTTATAATCAATTAGAAATTTGACAAGTTTCTTATACATGATTTTATCAAAAATTTTAGCAAAAACTGAAAAATTAGAGACAGCTCTAAAGTTATTTACATTCATAGGATCTCCTTTTTTTAGGTGTTGGGACTACCCTTGCAAGTTTTAATTTATGCGGATATATTCTTTGTTTAAAAGATTCGTTTATTAACTGTATTAATGGAATTATGCTAGCTACATTATGTATGATATAATTTTGAACACTATTGGGTGTTCCATCTATTTCAGAAAAATTAAGGTTTTTATGCGTTTTTATTATATGAATTATTATGTTTTAAACTAGATGACACTCTTTCAAGGCTTCTAATAAAGTGATCACTAAATATATTACTTATATAGAAAGGATTAGATAGATTTTTGCCTTTATATATTTATTGTATTTATTACATTTTTATTTTTTCTTGTTCTTCCTAAGTTTTTGTTTATTATATTCCAGCTTGTTTTTATTATATTCTTAGATTTAATTAATATTTGATCAGTAGCACTTCTCTTAGCATTTAAAAATCTTCATTTTGTTATAGTCATTTTTTAATTATTGTCTCCAGTATTTACACATTACCAGTTTAATTTTTGTGACAATCCTTTCTTCAGTGATCTTATTTGTCTAACGTTTAGTTTTTATTTTCTTATTTATTGTAGGAAAAGACGTATCAAAGTGATATTTTAGGTAATCGAAAGAAGTATCATAATATTAATTAATACCTATATTAATCTTCGTTTAGCAGTTACGTAAAAAATGTTTTTGATTTTCTTTAGAATACATACTTTGCATTTATTTGAATTTATGTTATTTTGTTCTTTTATATTTAATATGCTTAAAAAATTGTATCATAGTCCGAAAACTCACAGAAAACATTAATTGATTTCAGCGATTCATTGCAATTTCTAAAAATGTTATCTAGTATAGAATTTGTTCTTCTAAGTTTAAATATTGTTTGTTTTAGTGCAAATTGCTGCATTGTATTTAATAGAGATTTTGTATCGTTTGTTTTATCTAATAAATTAATTACAAATAAAAACTTTTTAACGTTGTTGGTATAACACTGACTTTATTTATTTTTGACAATTTTAACTTGACAAGTAACTATAGTCACCAAATAAAGTCAGTGTTATACAAACAAAGTTAAAAAGTTTTTATTTGTGAAGAATCCACCGTTAACAGTTTGATAAATTAATATTAAAATTCCCGCCCATAAATATATTATCAAATTTCAGAGTTACTAAAATTAAAATATTATTTAATTTTTGACAAAGGGTGTCCCGGTGATTATATGCCTGATACATTGCAATGAATATACTCTTTACCTTTAATTTGAAATTGGGCGCTAGTAAATTTGGTAATAGATTCCAGGTTTGGCTGCAAAATTTTCATTTGCAAGAATTATCACTCCTCCACTTTTATATTGTGATCTTCAAGAGAAATTTACACTATAATAATCGTTTACATGAAAATTAACTAATGGGTTTTCCAATAAGAGGTTTCATTTTGATATTAAAAAAAAAACGAGTATACATTAAGAGAAATCAATAGATCAACCACTACGTTTGCGGCACCATATCCTTTTCATGAAAATTTCCATGACCAATTCGCACATTTGCAGGTGTGTGTCCTCGATAACTTCACGAATTCCATCTTTATAGTCATGAATCGATTGTGGAGCATTGGCATAGACCTTATCTTTCACGTGGCCCCAAGAAAAAAGTATCAATTTGTTAAGTCAAAAGATCTCGGGGGCCAATTGTTTTCACCTCTTTGCGAAATAACAAGGCCAAGAAACTTTTCTTTCAAAATTGCGATTGTTTCGTTGCTTGTGTGGCACATTGCGCCGTCCTGTTAAAAATAAACGGCTCCACATCAATATCTTTTAATTCCAGCCATAAAAAAATCATAGCTCGATAGCGCAACCCATTCACCAGTTGCATCAGCCTCATTTTCGAATAAGTAAGGTCCAATCACACCGCGAGTTCAAAAACCGCACCAAACAGTAACACGTTGATGATGTAGAGGTTTTTCAATAAACATTTTTGATTAATCAGAGCCTCAAATGCGGCAATTCTGCTTATTCGCTTAGCCTCTGAGGTGAAAATAAGCCTCATCACTAAAGATGATTTTTCGATGAAAATTGGCAAAGATACAACGTTGCTGGTGATCGACCGGCTTGAGTTCTTGTGTTAACGGTTTCGATTCTTCACATCACTAAGTTATCCCAGCACCTCAAATTTTTTAACCAGTTTTACTACTGCTGGACTAGAAAGTGCTTCACGACGACCCAAAAGTGTTTTAGTTTGGCGAACTGTGACTGCAAAATCTTCACGATTTCTGTAGCAAATTTTAACAATTTCAATGAGTTGTTGAAGCTGTATTGTTGCATTTTTGCTAATGGCTGCAAAAGTGACACCTGCCCAGCGGGCTATTCAAAATTAAACCTCTTATTGAAAAACCCGTTATTTCATCATCAGATAACAAGTACTCACAAATACTGATATACAACTACCCAAGTGTTACTGCAAAGTTTAGGTTCTTGTTTCTAATGCTTCTGGAGTTGATTTGCATCATGGTTTTTCTTGATGGTGAAGTCTAGTTGTAACTTCTTCTATAGTTTTGTTTACGAAAAAGTTTAAAGTCGCTTATAATTATCCCTGCATCCCATAATTTGGGATTTGCTATGTCGCCAATACTTCCTGTGACAGTTGTATTTTTCTTGTACTATATGGTCAATTCGTTTAAATCTTTCAATGTTAAATAAAACATTAGGAAATGTTATTGTTAATAGGGCACTTAATTTCTCTTCATTATAATTCTGTCTGAATTTACCGACATGATACAATTTTTTTACTTCTGGTGTGTATAATACTTATTCGCTGTCGTTTTTATTATCTATTACGCCTTGACTGATATTATTAGAATGAATCCCGGTCACATTATTTATTGTTCTATTTCCAGGTTGCAATTGATTGTTTACGTTGTTTATGTTGTTTGTGAGAGATACAGTATCTAATTTAGATAGGTTTTTATTAGTCGTCTTCTTTTTGTTCGACTTACTGCTTACATGTTTGATGAAAGTGTTTTTGTCTGAAATTTGCTTGGTCGGTATATCCACTTTTTAGGAATCATTGACGTTATTAATAGATGTATCAGCAAATGTAGCTTTGTGGTCGGTAATATGTTGTGGTTAACACTTTTCTCCTTCATTGGTAGATGGGGTGTAAGATGTTAAAATAATAATTTTAATTAATAAAATTAATTGTTACTTTAGAGAATTAATATTATCCTGCTGATTGTTTATTATTATGTTATTTTGAATGATTATTTCTTTATGTACTTGATGTGCAGTTTGTTGCAATCCGATTGTGTCTACGTTTCTCCACAGGTGAATTAATCGTTATGTTTGCTATTTTTGCAGTCTTGTACACTTTCACTTTCACAGCAAATAACATAGTTTTTATTAATTTTTTCAGTGTTTTTAAAAAGTTTACAACAACTTCGGTATAATAAAGATTTACAACGCATACACTTAAAGCCATTTGTTGGTTTACTTTTACATTCACAAACCGGTTTGTTAGAGACTCAGCACACACGTCCACCACGGTCGCCATAATTATTTATTATATTTTTTAGCTGTTTATATACGATTTGGTTTGCTTCTGTTTCGTTTTCATTTAGTTGATTAGTTGCCAGAAGAAGAAAATCGTCGATATCGTAGGTGTAATATTATTAATTTTCTAGTTTTTATACTTATAGACAAAGACATCTTCGCAAATGTTTGTTTGGTGGCTCCTTCTATTTATTTAAAAAGTTGTTAAAACTTCTCCTCGATTATATAGATTAGCCGAGTTTCGGATAAATGGTATTTCCAAAAAAAAATGAAATTCATAACTAGATAACTAGCGTATTAAGGATTTCTCAGCAGTTTCTGGGCCAATTTTCAATCCGCTTAAAGATACAGTAAATCTTCCAGTTTTGTACTTAAAATAATTCCGTCAGTTACAGATTTGAAGAATTCAAGTGTTATTACCCGTCATGGATGACATTATATAGAGTTTGCGATTTTCCTTTGATACTTATAAGATAAAGAGGCCTTTTTCCCAAGATATTATTAAAATGCGTCTTTTTGAAAGCTTCTCATTATTGATATTTTTAGTGTCCATCCCTCCATTACATACTGTAAAGTAGATAGCACATAATATTTAGTTGTTCACTGTGGGGCGCTTCAGCTAAGGTTGTGATCACATAACATATTTTATTTTTGTAAATCATGATGCCAGTATTCCATTTATTGTTGTATGTATCCCATAGGTATTTAAAGCAGAATACTCGTTTCACTATAACCGATTCTATGGTTATTAGGTTTTCGTTTTGTATGTCTCTCTTGTTCACTATTATAAATTTTGTTTTCATTTTGTTTGTTTTCAGTCCAAATTTTTTGATCACCGAGTTTACTTTGCCCAACAATATTATTTTAATGTAGTTGTGACACGTCTATACGGCTTCTTCGAAGGTGTGTTCAAAGTAACGGGTGCCCAACAATTATTGCAGTCCCGGGTGGCGTTGGAATTAAAAACGTAGGTCGATTCTTACATGTGCCAAATAAATGAACTGACATTTGAATTGTCAAACATAACTTAAATATGCATTTAAAATGTCAGTTCATTTATTTGGCACATGAAAGAATTGACCTACGTTTTTGATTCCAACGCCACCCGGGACTGCAATAATTGTTGGACACCCGTTATATGTTAAATAATAGGGACGAGAGGAGAGAGCTCTGCCTGACTTCATAGGATATTTTAATGTTTTGTCCTGTTTTATCGTTAAGTTTTATCTTTATCGTTTGTTCCCCGTATAGGTTTTTAATAATTTGAATATATTTGCCTTTGCTTAAGTCTATAAAATAGATTTATTAGTTTATTATGTATTATTGTCAAACACCCTTTTGCAATTAATAAAACATGCATAGACATTATTTGTAGGTATTTGTAGTATTGATGTAATACTCGCCAACACTACAAAGACCTACAAATAATGTATTGTTCGTATAAGAGAGTTGATTGATTCGTGTCTCATTTATTTCATTGCCGTTGTTGCACAACTCTAGAACTCATTTGAAGATGTGTTCATAATATTAGTTCAACAATAAAGGGAAAATTACACAGCCCTGTCTGAGTCCTTTGGAGTTTTTGATGTTTTGTCCTGTTTTATCTTTATTGTTTGTTCTCCAAATAGAGTTTTTTATTATTTGAATATCTATACTTTATGTTTGATATTGTCAAACACATTTTCCTAATAAAAAAAACCGTAGGACTTGCATAGGTTCCATAACCATGTCTAAAGCCAAACTGAGTATTATTTATGTTTTGATATAACTTGTTCTTTTTTGTGAATGAATCATTCTCAGAAATACTTGTGTGTGGCTTAGTACCCTTCTTAGTCTGAATTAATTTCACTTTTTAGCATTTGCTTTCTAATGATATAAAAGTAGGTAATTTATTTTATGTGTATTGTCGATATATAAACTTTTGATGTACATTTCTCACGTATTTAATTGATCAGATTAGTCTATGATTAATTTTGTTGTTCTTATTTAATATTCCAAGTTACTTCGTTTTATATTTATGTGTTATCTCCTTGATCTTTTTGTGTATGTTATGGTTGTCAAGTGACTCTGACTTGTTCCAAATTAGGTTCTTTACATACTACTACTAAACATCTTTATTCACAGAAGGAAATAAATTATAATACATGTAATGTATACAATAAAATAAAATAAATTCTGGTATAGTTGTCTTCTTCCGTTTCATGGCTATCGACCGGTGGGTTTTCAGCCCGTTTCTTTACATATTTGTTCATATTTCTTGAATAATTTTCCCACTTATCTCTTGGTAAAACATTATGAAACAAACCAAGTATTCATCAGTTCCTTACCTATTATTTCAGGATATCTACTTCATGTCCGTAATCTCTTTCTTCTTTTATACTGCCTGAATAGTATAATGTCGTGGTTTGTATTGAACCTTCTGATTTCATGTATATACACTTGGCATATTGGAATTTAGGACATTATTCAATATAATAGATTAGGACTGCTCCCATTTCTCTTAAATTTAAAAATGTGTTTTATAGTTTTCCTGAGTGATAATAGGTATACTTGCCGCAATATGCAGCGATAGACAATCGAGCATATGTTATTAAAAATATTTTATGTGTTTTTCTTATTGAGATCATATAAATTAAATCTTTATTTGTGGAGGCATACTACAATATGTAGTGTGTCCTCCTCCTGCTACTATTCGGACGGCATATCTTTGTATACCGAAAATTCGGTTCTTAGACGTCGAATGCTCCTATACTATAATGCAGTAAAGTTATGTGACTTTCAATTAACGAGAGGGTGGGCAAGAGTACGCAGGCAGAATATTCTTTAGATATTTGTCAGGCAACTACGTATACGTGATGATTTCCTATCATAATTGAGTCTATATGTGCACCCAAAAAACATACCGAATTTTCTGAAGTATTAAAGATTAGGCCATTTGTTTTCGTTTCGTTTAGTTTCACACGTTTGTACTGAACCACGAAGAAGCAGATGCCAGCGAAGCCATGTTTTTTTAGGATATCTTTGGGATTCTTCCTATCATTAATTATAGTCGTGTTATCTGCAAATAATAATATATGAGCATCGTGGGCCTATTTGGGCTGGGCAGATCATTAATAAATAATACAGGGCCAAATATTGGTCCTTGTGGAACACTATGTAATATAGACTGATGTTCAGATCTTATATTATTGAAATCAACGACCTGAATCCTATTTGCCAGGTAAGACACAAAAAGTTGTATACTTTCATTATTCAAATTGTAGGATTGTAATTTGAGTAATAGATCCTCATGTGATACCCAGTCAAAGGCTTTACTTAAATCCAAAAGATGCTATACATGATTGATTATTTACAGAGCAGTCATTACTTAAATTAGTCAAAACAACTAGGGCATCAACAATTTATTAATTTGAACGAAATCCAAATTGCAGTTTATTAAATAAGTTGTTTTTCTCAAAGTAGACTATTATTTGTGTTTTTACAATTATCTCAACTATTTTGGATCGAATAGGTAACAATTTACTGACCTATAATTGTTACATTCATTTATGTCCCCTTTTTTATGTAGTTGAATAACTCTGTCTAGTTTAAGAATGTCCGGAAATTTACCTTCAGTAATTTATTCAAATTAGTGTTGTACTATTCGTAACACGCAAATTAATACAAAGCTATCAAAGCAACAATATTCGTACTATTCGTAACACGCAAATTAATTTTGTTTTATTCAATGTCTGTCGAGGTATTAGCCAGAGAGGTATTTGTTTCAAATTACATTGTTTTGTAGTCTTTGTAAGACTCACTGTTGTAGATTCACGAAATGTTTTCATGTTTTTAAATTTATTATTCAGTAATTATTAAATTAATTAATATTGTTAGTGGTACAACTAAAAGCTCCATGTATATCCCTGGATTTACTATTTTTAAATTGGCCTATAGCACTCGAACCTTAATATAGGTAGTTTGAATAAAAGTGAATTCTATGGTATTTTTAATTTCTGTAATATTAGCATTTGTATGCTAGAATACATCATTTTCAAATTAATATATGCCCGTGAGATACACTTATTAATATGAAGCTCAAAACGCAAACTTGTAAGACCAAGATTTCTTGCTAAACTAACAAATTGTAAATCATCATTACCTGTCTTGATTTTTAAAAGAGGTATTGCTAGAGACGTTAAACTGTTAGATCCAAAAACAACAGAATTGATGCGGTCATTAGCTAACTCTATATCTTCAAGCCTGAATGAGTATAATAACTGTGTATCATCTGCATAAATATTTGGCGAGCAGTAATTTAAGACATCTGTTAGGAAAGAAGTGTAAATGCAAAATGGAATTGGTCCTAAAATGGAACCTTGGGCAACACCCGCGGTAACGCTTAATGAGCTTGATATATCATTGACAATTTTTACAATTTGAGACTGTGCCGTTAAAAAGCTCAAAATTAAGGATATTGCATCCCTTTTAATCCCATATAATGGAGATTTGCAATTAATATGTGGTGGTTTATAGAGTCGAACGCCTTGCTGTAATCAAGTTAAATAAATAATGTTAATAAGCCTCTATCAGTAGCTGTGATAATATCGTCGGTTACATTGAGCAATGCAGTGAAACAACCAAAATTCAGTCTGAATCCCGACTGGTCTTTGGGGAGAAGGCGATTAACATCAAGAAACTCTAATATTTGTGTTTTCATAACACGTTCCTAAATTTTCCAGATTGTTGGCATTATACAATTTAGCCTAAGGTGTTTAAACTCTTTAGGGATTCTTTGTCTTAAGCCTTTGGAGATCAAAACCTTATGAAAATCATATGGCTATTGTGTTCCTTTGATTTAAATACATGCTAACATTTCGGGACTTTTTTGGCTATTTAACGTAATGTTCTAATGAAGGAAAAGGATTTCTGAATGATTTTTTTACTATTGATACGAAACAGGTATCTGTGTTTTTATGTTATATTTGAAATCAATTTTATAATAAAGCTGTACTGAAGAGATCGAGAGATCGAAACACGTGTCTGCAGATGGTTATAAATTGAGTATTGAATTATTTAATTGCTTTTGCTAATTTATTTTTAAATACACCAACCTAAATTAATTTCTTGTTCCAAATTTATCATAATATAGTCAGTCACAAATTATTTAACGTACATTAAATCATTTTTAGTTCATTTTACAGAAAGAAATACGTTCAAACTAGTGTTGCTTTGATAGCCTTGCTATTTTGTAACACGCAAATTACTTTTGTATTATTCAATGTCTGTCGAAGTATTAGCTAGAGAAGTAGTTGTTTCAAAAGTGGTTTGTTCTTGTAGTCTTAATAAGACTCATTTGTTGTAGATTTTACGAAATATTTTCGTGTTTTTTCTAATTATTAGTTAATTTTCTACAACGTAAAGGACTTATATATTTTATTATTAAATGATCATTGTTAATGTGATGTGTAGTTGGAAATGCATAGCGTTTTAACAATAATGTAGTCTATTTTTTGTCATTAAATAAGATAGCGACTTGTTAATATCCAGAGTTAAGATCAATGATCATGAATTATTTTGTGTTTATAGTAAATGACAGGATGTATACGATGCAAGCTAGTTGATATAGGTCTTCTATGGTGAACGAATTTAATTTGGGGTAGTGCACGTATTTCTGTTATTCAGCATCCTTTGAAACCATGACTAGATGGGTTGATCCAAAAATGTCGATAGTACTTCGATCTAGTATTTTATTTATTTATTATTTCCACAGCCAAAACATTTGAAGTGAGATATTAAGAATTTCTACGTTGCAGGTCGTCTATTTACTTTTTGGGGCACCTTTGGCTACATGTTTAGATATTCTAGAGTAAAATTTTTTCTTAATTTCTTTTAGTCGGACATCGCTGTTCTTTTTAAAGCATAAATGATTTAGAAAAATTTCTAAAGCCTTTCTGTTGTAGCTGATTATATCATGGTATAAATTTATTCTCAGCCGATGATTTCTATATTTTAGTTCGTAATAATAAAGAGAGGCATTTAGTATGTACAGAATATTATCCATTTCGTTACTTCAAATATACGATCTTTGGAATCAAATAAAAATCCATGTATGTCTGTTTGCTGAGGGTCGTTAAATAAAATAAGATAAATATGATAAATCAGTTTCTTTTACATAATTTCAAATTTTAAATTTATTATCTGCTTCTGGAAATGATCTTATGGTTTAATAATCGTTTTAAAAAAGTAATAATTTTTTAAATCATCTAGTGCTTCTGAACATAATTTTATAGTTTATTAATTGTTTTACAACAGTTAAGATCGAAGTAATTGTAGATCTGCAACGTCACAAATATTTTATATATTTCTGAGGGTTATATTTTATATAATGCTTTTTACACGTTGTAGATTCCTATCTCTATTAAATAGTTTTCAGTATTAAATGCATCTCCCTTCTGTGATTTTAATCCTACAATCCCACTTCATCATTTTTATGAATATATTTTGTATTTCTTATGATGCATTGGATTACCTGTTAAAAAAATATATCAATATAATAGAAATGATCATATTGACTACTTATCATTTGCCACTCTTAAATATTAACTTCTAATTTCAACATTTATTTAATTACTTCTGTTATTTAATAATTCGATAGCTGCGTTCCTATTTTTCTAATCGTTAGGCTTAATTTAGGATGTTTGTTGTAGGAAATTAATTTTCATGTCTTTATTGTATATGTGAACAAGCAGTCCTTCGACTTTTTTTAGGTTTATGAATTTAAAAAATTAAAGATGTTAGTGGCTTGAATAGAAGTGGTAAGCTATTGATAATGAGTACATAGTACTCGAAATGTACATCTAGCAAAATAAAAACAAATTGTGAAGAAAGTGTAGTGTTTTTATTTTCCAAGTGTATAAAATAACAGTTCCACTTTATGGTGGAGGTGCCGGGTAATATGCTAAGCGCCGTTAATCTGAATTAAGGTTGTCTTCATTGGAAAGCAAACTCCTTCTCATCACTAAGAGTAAACCATTCACTACGCCGTAAGTGCTTTTTTTGATAAGGAAAACATGAAAAATATGTTATGTAATAAATCAAGTATATTTTTTCAATATTTTCTAGGAAAGTCAATTTTATTGTTTTTTGAAAAAATACCAAAAATACCTTAAATTTGAATGGTATCATGAACTGTAAAAATAGATAAATGATAATAGATAGTTCTACAAGTCTTAAGATAAAGATTTCTGAACGGTAAAATACTAAGAAAAAATGAATTAACATATAATTATCTCTCGAAAAGGTCCTTTTTAAATTAACATTTATTAGGAGACCAAAAAATATATCAAATTAACATTTCATTAAAAATGATTACTATCTATTTATATTTAATGAGATGATATAATTAAAGATAATTTAATATTAAAATTGACTATTAGAATAATTACATAAATATGCTATTGTTGTTTTATTCTAAGCTATTTTTAATAGTTATAATATTGATGAATATACATTTTAATTTGATTATCCAAAATAACATTATTAGAGGAATTTTTGTTTGGATTATTATATTTATAACTTAAAATATATTAACTTAACATTGTGTTCCATCGTTTGCCTGTGACAGCAATTGATTGACTAGTGTCATTCGCCATTAGAATAAAATTAATTGCGCCTTAGAGTAAAGAGGGCGATCATTAAAAGTAACAAGCTCAGTTGCACACATATTTGATTTAAAAAGTTCTGTTCTAATGTTTGATTTTCTTCGTGTTTTATAGTTGTGTATATCTTTGTTTTTTTATTAGAGATATATTTGTTTTTATGGTGTTATTTATTGTTTTGTGTAATCATTTCAATTTCTTATGTATTAAAAATACACTGAATCAAAGAAGAAACACTATATAAAGTAAAGTAAAAAATGCACATATACACAAGAGAATAATGGAACACTTCTCGAAACAGAAAATGAAGGAACAATTTACGTGTCACCGTATTGGACCTGTAAATTTATTTTTATGTTATCTATTTTATTTTTCCTTTCCTTTCCAGTTCAATCGCCCCAAAGCCGTTTTATCGCCCACGATCCGACAATAACACTTCTATACATAGTGGTTTTATAAAAATAGGAAACGCGATACAATAAAATCTCAATTTGACGAAACGAACAGAATGAAAAGTATCTAGTAGATTTTATTGACTGATACAATATGGAATACAAGTAATAGACTAGTAGCAGGAATTATTCAAATTATCAACTGATAATACATCTACATTTAATAACTGTTTATTTTAAAATTAAATATTAGATCAATGATAAAATTGTATTTATTGTTACGAAATTTAATGTATTGCAAATAGAATAACAATTAAGAACTCTTCAAATGTTACATTTTAATTTATATAAAATAAACATAGTATTTTTGGCCCAAGAGAAACTAACAAAAATAGTTACTAAAAATGGGGTTATTGATGTATTAAATTTATGTAGATTTTTGAAGAAAATAAAAATTATGGTATTATTTTAAATGATTTCGATGTTATATACGAAAGATGCTTATTTTAATACTAAATAAATGAAAGAAAATAATTGGTGGAAAATTAATTGCATTGTATAATAACCTTTAAACTATTATATACGAATTTGGAAAAAATAAACAGTAATTTTTTTCCTGTGTAAAAATGAAAAATAAATAATGTAGTAAAAAATATTATTGAATCATTCAATTATTGTCATTATTTGAAGATGAACCTTTTATTTGAAAATATTTATATAAAAATTTTAATACGGCAATAAATAAAAGTTCCTTTTATTTATTTTATTTGTTAATTAAAAAAATCTTAATTCTTAGTTTATAACACCATATTAAATATATACATTTTTGATTGCTCATTCTCGTTATCTCTATCTAATATATAATGTATTGATTTTAATGTTTTAGTATTTAATGGAATTACCATTAAAAATAACGGCATCCATTGAAACCGTCAGACGTAACAAAGTCACGAAATGCCACTAACCAGAGCGGAAAATGACTTGCGGGTTTTTTTCTAATTGCGTGGGATTTTTAATGAGAATGCTTTTGTTCGCGGGGTTTGGCATTCGGGCTAATTATTGCGGCTGAGGTTGGTTACTATTCTATTTTTATATATTTCCTCAAGCCTACTGTCATATATATTGATATTAATTTACGGCTGGTGTTATCAATCAAAAATTTCAATATATTTTGCCAAAACACATATTATTTTACTTATAATGTATAATTTATAAATACTAAACTTAATTTTTATCCTGAAAGATTTGAAAGCTGATAGAGCAAAAAATCGCATATATTTTTCTGTTTTAATGTTGATCTTACTGTCATAAATTGTGTACAAAATTGAAACAAAACATTTATATTTTTCTTAAATTTTACAATATATTTAATAAATATTAGGGTGATTATATTAAATTACATTAACCATTAATAATTTGACAATTAAATTTATAATATTTAAGTTTAGTTTTAAATACAGAATTGATACAAAAGGTAAACATTAACGTAGGCAACCTAGTTTACAATATTGATTTTTGATGCATGTAATTGTGTATTTAGTTATGCCTGGCTTGCGATATTCTATCAATGTATTTCTTCTTTTTCTACGATTTATTATATACATCTACAAAATAATAATAATTTTTATTTTTATGAACTAATAGCGTTTGGAAAATATGTACTGTAAAACAATAAAATTATTATTGTGTTACTGCGCAATATTTATTAAAACTTAATAATCAATATATAATTTATTAATAATCTAATTTTATTTTTAAAAAATTAACATATAAGTGCCAATAAATGTTTAAATAATAATTTCTTTAATTACCGATAGATTTCCGATTTACCTCTCATAAGTATAGGGATGTTAATGAAAGAAGAAATAACTCTTACAACTAATATTTATGATTGGAACTGATTTGGCATTAACTAATTTCTGTTTGAAAACAGTTTGTGTCACCCTTAACAAAAAATAAGAATGTTTAATGAACCTTTTGCCCGAAATAAGTTATCAGAAAATTAATACAAGTAATGTAATTTAATTAAATATATAATGTGTCAATTCGCTAACTTAATCCTTTGGTTATTAATAGTAAATTAAACCAGAGTCGAGAAATTTGAAAAAATAGAATTCATTAGCTTCACTAAATTATAGTTAAATTTAATTTTGCTATTATGTTGTATTTTAAAAAAGAAATTGATCTAATCGACGTATTTTGCTATTGAAACATGCTATTACGTAGTCATCATATCTTTAGAATAACGAAATATGATTTTATTTATTTATTTAATAAAAATTTACAATATCCTG
Source organism: Ontholestes murinus (assembly GCA_963969525.1). Lineage (NCBI taxonomy): Eukaryota > Metazoa > Arthropoda > Insecta > Coleoptera > Staphylinidae > Ontholestes > Ontholestes murinus. The sequence goes on from OZ018387.1 coordinate 81,941,561, forward strand.
TTAGTACTATATACCCATAACATAACTACATAAAGTAATCACAAAAATTTTGCTCACAGGACTTGCAGGTGGAGTTCATATTTCACAGTTGTTTGTTCTTCCACTTAGACCTAATAACTTTAGATGACGAAATTCACATCCAATCTACATATTTGCCATTCAGACAATAGTTTAGCCAATTTAGGTGGGACTCTTTCTTTTTATTGTCAAATATGACAATTTTCTTAGCAAAATCTAGTGAGAAAATATGTTTTTAGTATTGGTCATAAATAAATCGGCAAAAAGTAGATCCAATCTATAGAATACCTGTGGTGTACTGCTAGAATTTATTAATAAAATGAAAAAAAAATTGATTCACACTGATTATTAAACATCAATAAAGTTCTGATCAAGTTGTCAAGGCAGTTATCATATACTACGTCCCTGTAATTGTACATAGATAAAACAATTGAGTCGCACAATTTTATTTTCTTCTCGGTGGATAATATCTGGCGATGTGGGTCTTCAAAGAAGCATTAGATTTCCTCATACAGTTTGCTATATGTTTTTAAAATCTCAGGTTTTCATCAATTATTAATCCTAGGTTTTTTGATTGATTAACAAGATTGCATGGTTGTCTGACCTATTTCTATATTTGGGAAACCTTTTGCTTAATCTTTAATTTTCGTTTTGTATATAAAATGTAGTTGGACTTTTTAAAATTTATAATTAACTTCGAATTTCTAATGAGGTTTTCTACGTCTATGTTTATCGATTTTTGATTAACCCTTCTTCTGAGGTATTGAAGCAGCAATAAATTCAGATAGACCATTCATAAAGTGAGGATTCTCTAAACTCGTTATATCTAGCTGCAACAGTATGCCATAGTAGCAATTTTGAATATTACATCTACCCAGTTTATATTCCATCGTTCGTAAAAAGTTCTTTTGGACTGCTTCTAATCAATTTATTTTGGTCGATTGATAAGTTGACCAAACAACAGTCTAGATTTAGCCTAGATTTAGGCGCAGAAGAGTGAAGAACTGAGGCTATAGACAAATAGGACTCACACCCTTGCATATCCAGACAAAACTTCATATTTGTAGTGCAAATTTGCAGATAATTGAAACGTATGTATTAAATAATAGTTTGGCATCAGCAGTAATTCCCAAATCTTTTATCTCCACTACTCTAGGGATGAAATTATGCCCAATCTTATACAAAAAGTCTAAACGCGTTTTAGAAAAAGGTCTTTGAAAAGTCTAGATATATGGAATCCACTTGGTTGTTATTATCGATTGTTGTTAATAAAAATTAATTATAAGACAGCAGGTTTGATACTATTGAACGTTTAGGTATGAAATCATATTGCTTGCTTGACAAAACAGATTTAGCCATCCAATAAATTTGATCAGCAATCTTGTCTAACATCTTAGGAATGCAAAACTATAAGCACACTCCTCTATATTTTTTAATTAAATGCTGTAGGAAAAGATACGTTGGTCAATGACAAAGAGAATAAGTCATATATGGGCCCACAAAGTGAATAAAGGCAGTTGATTAAGAGTAGAGTACATATGCCATCTGGACCAGTTAGATTACTTAATTTAAGACGACTAATCATGTTAAAGATCTCTTTCTTCGGCACAACAAGTTTAAAATCATTTACAGAAGAGTTTGCATAACTATTGTTTGAATCTGGTACCTGATAACAAAAACCATCTGCCCTATACTTATTTGGTATTCCATTAAACTAGGTATCCCATTCTCAATTTTTAAAATTTCTTATGTATATCCAAAAGTAATTCGGATCAAGATTAAATTTTGCTTCCACATTCGCCAAACTAATTATTATACAGTGTACTAGATAAATCCTTACATTGATCGCATAGAGGCTTAAATAATAAGTAATCTTGGTATTGACCAGATCATTTAAACCGACGATGAGCAGATTTTTTTCTCCTTAGAAGCATGTCATCCTTTAAGGATAAAAATTAACTTTCTGTTAACGATTTTATGTGGAGGAAGATTTCCATATCCTGATGTAAAATGTTGTAGAAATATGAAAGTAAAACATTGATATCTGCATCTATTAGTTTGGCTACATTCAATAGTGTTAAAAGAATTAAAATAAAAGTTATTCAATTTATCCAAATTAGCTTGGTGGTATAAATATTACTTGATTGTAAATGTTTGATATGGGAGAGGGATATTGAGATATCGTGAGCCGAAAGATATTGCCCTACGTTGGATAATAAATTTCTTAAAATAGCAATATTGACATTTGCTGAGTTCTTGAAAAATAAATCGAGAAATACATTTCTAAAATTTATAATTGTATTTATTTAAAATTCAAAAAATTAAAACTATCAATTATCAAATGACCTTTATGATCATTTAAGGCAGCCGAGGTAATCTCAGGGCTAAAATTATTCCATTTAATATTAGGGAGGCTGTAGTCTCCACAAATCAAGTACTTAGTTTCAGGAATTTGTTCCACAATATTTTCAACGACAATGGAATCCAAATATTTGTGTACTTATGATTTTGGAGATATATAAACGCCTCTGATTACATAAGTCATATTGTTAACTGATAATGAGACAAATAAATGTTCAATTAAGTTATCGCGGAGAATCAGTGACGAATTAAAGCACCGTTAAATAGCGGTCAGTATAACACCACCCATTTACCATTAACCGTAGGATCAGCTCTGTAAATATTAGAATTAGTAAATTGCAATTCACTATTATATAATTTTTCGAAAAGCCATGCCTCTGCCAAAACAATGATGTCATAATTATTACAATTCACTGATAACATTAATTCTTGAGTTTTGGTTCTTAACCCACCACAATTTTCTTAATATATTAATAGTGTTTTGGTTTATATCTAAAAGTTTGGCTGGAGATAATGAAAGGAACATAATTATTCTATCTAATTGTAAGATTTGACTCTCTCTTGAATTTTCTTGAATCAAGGTCCATTTGAATATTTTAAAAATAATCGTTTTGTTTTCTTGTTCTATCGCCACAAAAATGTTGTTTTTCTTTATTGTCATTATAAATATTACTTCTCAAAACTTATTTTGCTACATTTTCACTCTCAAACAAGATCTTTACGAGACGTGGCTTATCATTCTGCTTAACTTTACCTAATCTAGGTTTGACATTTAAATTTCGCGTTTCTAGAATTTTATCTATTCTACTAACATTATCTTTTATTCTAGATTTAATCTCCACAGCGTTAGATTAGCGGACATTAAGTAAATATACCATTAATCACTTTTTGCGCCTTACTTCCATTTTAGCTACAATATCTTCATAATAGTGTTCACGGTTGATATTATCGACTGAATTTTCGAGTTGTTCAATACACGATTCCTTGTCATTAAAACGAATAGAAATAAAAAAAATTATTTCTTCTTTGAACAGGTTAAATTGATCTGTCAAAAAGCCTATTGAGTTGAAGAAGTGGTTGTAGGAATTACTGGGGGTATTCTTTGACATTTGGACAACACCAATTTACATTAACACGATTAATGTCAGCAATATTACTAGCTGATTGTTCAGTACACTTAGTATGCACGTATTTCTTGCATTTACCTGTACAAGATATATAAGGGGTTGTAGGTGTAATTCCCTGATCACAAAAACCGCATTTATTAACCATACTTATAGGTCTTTAAATCATTATATAGCTGCAATGTATAAGGGGGGCTTAATATGGCACTATTTGAAATTTCAATTTTATTCGATTCATTTCCGTTGCAGACAACTCTTTGATTTCCGTTTGTGAGAAAATAATTAATAAGTCACATAGTGCCCTCGTCAAAACCTAGATAGTGAAGTATGTCAACTATTAGTTCGTGATTTATTCGCTCAAAGTTTTTAGAATAGTCTATTGCTACCAGATTTGTCATTTGACCCGATCCCAAGGATATATTATGTCGTCAGTCAAGTAAGCAATAGCTGTTGCCTAATTATACCCAGGTGTAAAGCCAGATTGTTCTGCAGGTAGGAATTTGTATTTTTCTATATGATCTCTCATTAGCATGTCAATGAATTCAGTTGCTGCGTTATTTTTTGCCAAAGGTACTCTTCCAAATGGATTTGACTGAAGACTGCATTATGCATTGTTTTATAATAAATGTAATGTATTTTATGAGATATGGAGAGCACATTTTTAACATCGTGATATTAATTTTATCACTTCCGAATGCATTGGTTTTAATCGATAACAGTATGGATTCAATAGTCGTGTAATTTACTGGGCGAAATTTAAATTTTGCACAGAAATCCAATTTTGTTTTAGATTTATAAAACTGATAGATTAATAAGGTAAATAAAACAGTTTATGATGAAAGACAATTATAAAAATAAAATATTAAAGAAAAGTTTTTATATTGCTTTCGCGTTAAAAATGGAGAACACAATCAAAATTTTAATCTTAGGTATCGGTGTTCACAAAGCTTCCAATTATTCCATAGTTTCCACCCACATTTGTAGATCTTTGGTATTTATTATGATGTGTCTGTTCAGACGTTCCTTTGACCGAATGTCTCCACTGCAACCTTGAATAACGATGTTCGCTGCAGCGTAAGGCCTTCTGTAATTAATACTTCGGAGCCCTTGAGTTTCTTTTTGTTTTTGAAAATTGAATTCCGAAAATGTTGGCTAACGAATTTAATCAGGATTAGACGGTTTTTGTTTGCTAATTTTCGTCAAATTTGATATGTGGTGGTAAATACTGTCGTATTTATCAATCAATCTTAAGATTACTTTTCAATGACAGTGATTTTTTGCTGCCTTGTAAATGTCATCGTGGGTTTTATTTAAATGAAAGATGCGTAGGTGCGCTTTATATTTTGTTACTGTCCTTTTAATTACTAAATAACTCGATTTTGCAGAGCGACATACTGAACGACCACTCGAAGCATGTTCTTAGAAAATAAAAATATTATTTACTTCATATATAAAATTAATATATTTTTTTTCTTGTCCCCTGAAATTTTAAATACGGACATTTTAATGTATTACTCGTTGCTTAGTTACCACTCTCGTCACATATTTTAATGGATTGACCAACGGGAAATAATCAGTAATTTCCAATTTGTAATAAAATAGGGAATCAAAATGAAACATATTTACACGTTATTTTAATATTACTATCTTTACGGACACAATGCTGACGTAACGAATAACAAGTAACTGCAATGTTCATCTTATTAAATGTTCGAAAACATCTCTTTATCTTCGATCGTACAGAAAGTAGACGCTTTTTGCATTTTTCATTGTAAAAGTGGCTTTTTAAAGTGCTTTGACCCCAGGAATCTATGGTCCAGCCATTTCCCCACATTAACGGGACACCCTGTATACATTTTTATTGACAAATATGTACAATACAATTTAACATTTAAATTATAAATAATTGATGAGGTGTAAGTGTTCTTAATGAGTAGATACCTGATATGATGAAATGAAATCAAAAATGGTAAAATGTGGGTTTTTAAATTTAGGGATTAGATTTGGATTTCTAGGAATACAGTATAGGGATAATATGTAAAAAGTTAAAAGGATTTTTGGAGAATTTTTCTGATATGAATCGAAGGCGTTCTTGGACGGGAATAACTAAGGTAGTATCATAAATGACCTAATTAGAAGGATTATGTAAAGGATTGAGAGGATGACGGAGTTTTGTTAGGGTATGAAAGCTCGCTCGCTAACTTGAATATTACGGGAGGTTGGATTTGTGACATTGGGATAGAGCGATATTTTTATTCATTCGGTTCAGTGATAATGTACAATCATATACGATTCATAAAACTGGCCGCCTTCTCATTGAATGCACATTTTCTGCAGTTGCATTGGTGATATTACAAAGAGTTTTCTGTTGGCCATATTTTTCCTTCCTAATTTATTTCTAAAAGGTATTTGATAAATTCTATGAATTATTTAATCATTTTTTTCTTACCTATGGAGAATTAAATTCATCTGATTTAATGTAAGAGAAGTAGTAAATATAAATTAATATTTGGAGTGAAATAAATTTACATCAAACTATAACTCTGTCAAATTCGAATGGAAATGTTTTGGATCTTGTACTTACTATTTTATTGAGTATTATGTCTGCATATCTTAAGAGCCTTTTAGTTAATCTTAAATTCATCAAAGTCCATCCGACAGAAATATGTGTTTTCACTTCTTTTACTCGAGATATTAGAAATTCACAGAGCAAAAACTAGTCTGGACAACCCCATTATTAAAGACCAAGTTGACATTGTATTCTCCTTCTTATTTGATTGTATATAAATATGTGTTTTCAATGTATTTAATTTACTTTACGTTTGAAAATAATTAGCTCTTAAACGAAATTCGAGTCACTGATATAAATATAGTGTAATATCAACAAATAAAGTGTTTTATTTAAATTTGTATTTTCGATTTATTACCTCTTTTTAACATGTAGAAAGTTTACCTGAATATTTTAATGCTAATTATGAAGCCATTTATAATTTTCCGACACTAATTCAGAGGAAGAACTTATTTCTAATAAGAATATTAATAAAAAATTTGCCACACATTATAGTATTATTGACGAAACTAATCGTTCCGTCAAGAAGAATACCTTTAAGCCAATAGATGGTACCACCAAGGTGTTTATCTTGTAACACTAAATTCGTTTATTTATAGAGAAATAAATATAACTGTAAATTTGTTTATTATTCGGTTTAAAACCAAATTAAATATTTATGTGATCAATGTGATAAATTAGAATAAAATGAATTAAGTCCTTAGTAAGAAAATTAACTAATATTATAAAAAGTAATTTTGTAAAAGATTATAGCTTTATATATATATATATATATATATATATATATATATATATATATATATATATATATATATATATTAATAAACTACACATACTTGGCTATAATAAAAAAGATAATAAAAAAGATAATTGATAAAATTCCTTGATGATGGAGTTGCCGCAATGTACCCACTCATAAACCGGAAGAGAAGATAATTTTCTAAACTACAGAGGAGTCACAATTTAGTCATTTACTTGGAAAATATTCGACGCAATTAACATGACCGTTAAAGAAGGTTATTGTGGAAATGGAATTTGAAATGAAAGGAAAATCTCCAATCATCAATCTGCTAGTATTTCGTTCAACTATCATAATATCAGATGATATTGCTCTTATATTTATAATTTTGTGAATTGATTTATTTTTGTTTTAGACAGCATTGTGTTCGAATCGAAATGGTCTAATTGTATATAAAATATCTGGTTTTGCACAGAGTAGTCAGTGTGGTCTCCTACTATTTTTTTATACCTATAACTGATTATTTAATTTACGTTAACTCAAGTCAAGAATTTAAGGATGTGCGCGCATTAAATTATTTGGCCCTTTCTGTAAAAAAAGTAACGACTTTTACTTAAATTTAATAAATATATTGGTAGAACACCGACAATTAAATTTAAAAATATTACCCTTTGGAAGTTCATTTCAATTGAGGATTCAGGATGTACCACTAAATCTTACGAATGACTTTTTTAGGATGTATTATTCGCAACAGGAAACCTTTTAATACTAAAACTTTAATGAATTTATTTAGCTTATTTGTTCGTTCTTACCTGTAATATAGTTCTTTACTTTGGTAACTAGTTTATGAAATGCATATTACTAAATTATAAAGATTTAAAACAAATTTGTTCATAATTGATTTCAATTAATTTATAACCGCCATATTTTTTTTTCAATTTGCTATCTTCATAAAATCGTAGAGATATTGGATTTCTTATGATGTTATCTATGTTGAATTAAATTTTTTTACCAATTTAATATTTTCCAAACGAAATAGTTATTAAAAATGTAAATATGCTTAAATTGTTGAATTATTATATATCTCGGACCGGTTTCATTCTATTTTAGATCTAATTTGCGTGGTGCAGCTGAAGGTAGTGAAGTCAAGTTTTACTTAAAGCTTAAACTTTTTCCACGATTTATTTTTTACATTTAACAAACTATTTCAACCATCTAGCATATGAATCAAACATATTTTTAAACAAATATTGACATAAATAATATAAAAGTTACATAGTTAATCTATTCTTCCTTATTAAATAATCCATTTAAATTAAAATAAATATAACACTGCCAAGCTTCAAATTGTTAATTGATAAACCCAAAATAGTCGTTTACGACTACGACGGTATTTTGAAAATGTTTAGAGCTCCCTAAATATTTAATCTAGTTTTATTTCAGCGAGAGTAAACATTTTGATGGCGCTAACAAATGAATTGTAAAAAATATCATTACATTATTAAGTCCATATATTAATGGCTAATAAATCTTTAATGTTAAATCGAGATTGTCATATAATCTAAATAAAATACTAAATGTTAGCTATTAATAAATATATTTTCCTAATTTCAATCACACATTTTAATGCTAGAGAAAAATTATTAAGACGACTATAACTTGATTATTAGTTTTTCGATAGTTAGATACTTATTATCTTAATGAAGGATTAACCATAGATAAATGGCATAAAAATATGATTATTTAACACAATTTATATATGCTTAAAATTTCAAAATTTAAAAGGAATTCAGTTTCAAAGTCCAAAAAAATTATTAATAAATATATTTGTAACAAATTAAATCGGCTTAAATTTATTATTATGGATTTTTATGTCAACGTATCATTTAGTTTTTATAGCCATTATTGATTGAGAAGTAGTATAAAAAACTTAAATATCGAATCATAAAAACTTAAATATGTATTGTTGCATCTAATTAAACTTTGTTAAATCTCACATAGATTATATGATTTTAAAGTTGCTTCTTCCCTAATAAATTTGATATCTTACACATCTTACACAGTTTATCCGAAATTGGAAAATTAAAAGTTTGACATATCTTTCCAAAAGGCAATTTTTTTAAAACTGAAAAAACTTGTGAAAGAGCAAATAGATTATATCTTTACACGACATTTCTTAAAAGTTTTTTACCTTACTAACTAATCTATAAATCTTTGCCTTTATCTATTCTCTTCTTAATTTATGTTAATTGAAAATGAAAAAGTAGAAACTTAAGAATGCCTTTGCATCTATTTAAATTATGTTTTAATTTAATTACAATAATCAACTTAAACAACTTTCATATATATATATATATACACTTATGTACATTCTAGAAATAAAGACCGTAGTTAAATGCAGGCTGTAATAAGTACCTAAATGTATCTAACAGTAGCTTTAATTTAAGCTACAGCTTATACTAAATAATATAATAATAATATAATTTAAAACAAAACATATTTCTTTGAAGCATTTTAACATAGCTAATTAATTAAATATTAATTAGGCGCGTATAATATTTGAAAGCACAAAGAGCAAACACTGAAAAAAGGAGAATAAAGGGACTCGATGTAATATTATTAAAATGATTCCAGGAAATATAAAATTAGCCGCGTCCCTATAATGCACTATATTTATAACATTTTCAAGCTACTCAAACCTATTTTACAGGCAATAAAATGAAAAATAAATGTTCCAAGAGTATTACGTATTACGTATTACGCTGCAAAACGGGCGCATTAAAGTGCATTCTATTTACGGTGGATACGCCGGGCACAATTGAAAATTGAAGGAGGGATTTTGTTTTATACAACATTGGATTTATGCTTTTAAGAAATAGATTATAATAATGTTTCGATAATACAATTAAACTTTGGCACAACGAAAATGAATAGTAGAATCATTTTTAATTAATGTATAATCGTATTTTTTATTTTTATAGTAGGTCCCAACTTACGTATGTAATCTTATTATAGGACTAATTTAGTCAATCTAAAACGTACATATTACTCTTATTGCAAGTTATATTTTACGTATGAATTTACTCTGCAATACGGCTCGTATGTTCGTATTATTGTATCTCCTAGCTATGGGGAAAAAATAAACCTTCAAATTTTAACAGCACTTTTAATTTATATGTTGAAGTACCTTACGTATCTTAATAAATGTGTCCACAATAGTATCAATGTCGTCGTTATGATACAAGATAAGGTAATTTTATCAGAGATGACTTTCGAATGCTCTTTAAATATCGAAATAAATCACTACAATCCAAAATAGTTATGTAAAATAATTACTGCTGCTTAATGTTCAAATATATATCTATTAGATATATAATTATCGTATCATTTTATTTATTCAAGTATGCTTACACAATATTCCAAAATTGTATATGAAATCCATTAATATCAACAATAATTTTATTCACATATGGAATGGACATAGGTTAAAATACAGCATTCTTCTACTCATACCAACACTTTATTCTATGAGAAATTTGCTTTTTAAAGCTAATTTCAAAGTATTTAATATTTGTTTTGGCCAAATGCTGTATATTATATCCTCAAAAGGAACTTATAAAAATATGTCGTCTTGAACTTTCGTATATAATGATATTCGAAATTGAGAAATGCATACACAAAAATGTATCTATCTCTGAAAGATCTCCGGTATATTCAGATAAATAGAGGGAGGTTATTGCTAATAAAATGCAATGATGCAATGGATTACCATAGTAAAAATTGGGTTCAATTTGGTGGAAGAACATTTATACAAGATAACTCCATCGGCTTATTTACGGTCGAAATTTTTGTTAGTTGTTATAATTGTAACTCTCTGGATATGTATTTCTTATACAAGTTCTGTATAAATTATAGATTTCTGTAATATTAAAAATATTGTTAAAATTATTATGCGTTAAATTTCTAAGATTTTAATCAATTTTGATTAGTACCTATGATAGCACCGTAGTGTGATGAGATAATGGGGATGTAATTAACCGCCCCTGCGGCGGTTTGGGGGAGGCGATAGGTCCAAATTAGAAATGTAATGCGAATATTAGCAAGTATAATTTGACGTGATCGCGTGTTTTCGTGGATAAATATATATTCCTCCCTTGGCTTAAAGCCACTAGATCTTTTATTTAGCTGTGATTTATGTGAATTATTTACGAGTCGACATAATTAAACGGGGCGAATTTAAAAAACAAAAAACCACCGCGGAATGTAATATTTTTGCTCGGCACTCGTTTCGTTTCCAAACTTCGTTACTTGGACAGGTTTATCAGATCCACGATAGATTAAAACCGTGGGTGGATCAGGAAATTATTTCTGCAAATCGTTATTAATACTTTCTTCAGAGTTTGTTGGTTTACTGTAACCTTTTCAGGAGACCACGAGTATAAATTGCGATGTAGTCGTGGAGCCTGTGTGTTCTCTGTAGTTAGTAATTCCATGCAAAGTAAATATGCACGAGGCCACTTATGAAATATTAATGGGCGTTGGAGTTCAGTTGACGCTACCGGTGCACAAACGCAGTCCCGGAGGTCGTTTAATCCCTCAGGGGTTTCCCGGTTTGACTGTAGCCACGACTAATTGCATTTCTTGTGTGATAACCATTCGTTTGAAAATTTTAATTATGGGTGCATCATCCCTACATAAAGGATTTATACTGTAATACAAAATATAAGTACCTTTATTAATCCCTGGGATGCGAAGGTGGCTGCGTTAACTACTGTGAGACTTTGAAGCTACATGGTAATTGATGAAACTTAGAACAAAGTTCGTTAAGATAACTTTCCTGTAGGGGACGTTGACGCTTCCATTATCCATCACGCCTGTCGCCGTTTTGGCCGTCAATTTCCTCTTTCAAGGACTTTCGGTCGGATTATAATAAGCTTTCGTCGCTTCTAATATTAATATATTGATGGTATTTGCGTTATGTTTTCATTTGATATTTAATACAATCTATTTTAATGCTTAAAAAAATAATATGTCTTAAATCAAGTATAAGGAATAAAATGAAAACAACCTATATCAATTATAGATTTATACCTTAAGCTTAAATACACTTATTTATTTTTTCTATACTAACACCTTATAATTTTGTAACGTTTAGAAAATATGTGTTAAAAATAGAAAGATGCTTAAATCATATATGCTGGAGAACAACGAATGACACACAAGACAGTTTTGCCTTGGAGAACATCTTAAAGGGATATATACAGAGCTAACAAAATGGCTAAATTTGGTACTGGACGCAATCATCGAATACGTCAATAGACTGTCTCATAAATAGTATATTTCTAAAATAAAGGATTAGCATAAGCTCAAATAAACGCAAAACAAAAACGTTTACAACAAAGTATCACTGCCTATACTTTCTATTTAAAGTTGAAAAACTTTTCAAACATAATTTTCAGCGAAAAGGATTTTAGCTATTAGAAAAAAATACTGATATACTCACCGGTTGTAGAACTGAGAAGAATTATTGTTAAAAAATTAAATTGGATAAAATTCAGCTCTCAAATTAAAAAAAAATCGAAGACATTAAGAAATCAACTAAATGCAATCGAAGCAGAAATAATAAAGAACAAATCATTAAGCATATAAAACCAAAGTGAATTAAATATAATATCGTAATATATATAGCCAAAATACAATCATAATTCTTAATAGAAATGAATACGTGAGTGGAAAAATTTACGACTATGAAATTCTAAAATCAAACCACATTCCTCAAGAAATCAAAAACAAAAAAATCCAATGACAAAGATCCACCAGGAAATACACCGAATTCAAATTAATCTGCAAAGCTACATCGGTATTATAGATATGCTGAAGGCTCTTTGGCAGATCATTCGTTCTGAAATCCAAAATGATAAAGTAACTGTATGATATGGTAGTAAGACCCATTATTACATATAGCTCACTAGTATAGTGGGTAATAACTAAACAAGCAACGACACAAAAGAAGCTTCAAACGTACAGGCTTCAATTCTAAAACTATTTGGAACCATAAATATGGTCTGAACCAATTGACCACTCTAATATAGGCACCAGGCCAGGTATGTATAATAGATAACTAACATGTCGTTGAACTTGTTAGAAAAGGAGCTGCACTACCATGATCGAATCAAAACCTACATGTGGGCTGTCAAAGATACATAAGAAGAGAATGATCTAACCACATGTAGTACTATAAGGCTATCTATAGCCAAATGAACCTATCTAATCTAATCTAGTCTAATCTACCAACATCAGTGGTGTTATTTCGTCATATGTATCAATAAAAATTTACAACAATTAAAACTACACTTTATTTAATAAAAAACTTAATCGAATTTGTCAATATAGCAAAATACTTAAGATTAAAAAAAAATTGAACCGCTGCCTCAGAGCTTATTAAGGACTTTTGAGCTTGAAGTATCTTTTTTTGTGTGCGGATTTAGAAAGTACAGAATCGCCTGGTGAGCTTAATATGTTGCTTTAAACGATCTCTGCAGTAGTGGCTGAGAAGGATGATTTGGAGATTGTCGAATATCGAGTAAGCAGTTTGCTTACCAAGTTGTTAGAATCATTGTTTATTCGGATAAAGTCTTTAATTTGTCTGTTGAGTCGTTATATAGATACATTACATTAAGGGTGAAAAGCGAGTGTGGACTTGTAGTGTATACCGAAAGTATGGAGACATCCTTCCAAGTGTTGGAGTCGAAATTTCCAGCCTCGGCTTCCAAAGCGTGCAATCCAGAAGCTTAAAAATGCTTTGGCGCTGAAATCTACAATAATTTCAGTAAGAGAAAATGCTTTTGGACAACGCGTATAAAGATCAATTAAGACAAAAAGGTACCGTAAATTGTTAGAAATATGCAAATAGATGATTATATCGATGTGAATATCAGTGGATTGGTTATTATTTATCCTTTATTCTTTATATCTTTGCACTTCTTGCTTATAACACATTTACAAAAGAATAGATAAATTAATGAAATGCGTACACAAATTTAGACTGCAAAAATCACGGGCGTAGTTCACTGGTTTCCAATGTTCGTCCACTGAGACTTACATCCTTCTACTGACCAGTAAAACGTGCTGACAGCTTCTGACTTCTTCATTTCGAATATATTAGAGTAAATATGCTATTATCCGGGATTAGAAATTTTGCAACATGTGGTATTGTATAACGATAAATTTTATTCTTCTGACGTCTGAAAAAGGTGTTCACAAGAAATGCAATATCGTGGTTCATTATCAGACATAAGTAACGTATTACTATAAAATATTTCATTGCAAGGTGCTTGAGTTCATGGAATAAAAAAAACGCAGAAAGTTTTACCTCAATACTGAGGAAACATAGAAGTGATGTGAATTGGGTTAAGAACAATGGTTTGTTGTGTGATGTTGATGCATGCAGTACGTTGGTTTAGCGGTGAAAAAACTCTTGAACGTAATTTGACGAGACAATAAAAAAAGCTAATCATGGTGAGGATAACTTTGTAATTTTATTTAGAGGTTCTTTTCCATTTCCAAAAAGCTGAATTTTGTTATATCAAAAACGCTTTTGGCAGGATTAATTTCGATTTAAAACAAAGACAACCGCTCGATAATTTGGAAAAGGTGATTCGCATCCGTCTTTGCTGAAAACAATTATGTCGTTAATATATGCGGAGCAAAATAGTACTCCGCGCTGTAGCGTTTCTGTAAACCTTAAAGATATTTTAGCGACGTTTTCTAAGCTAAAACTCGTCCTATTGTATTCCTATAAGCCAAACGGTGTCGTTATTGCCATTTTTCAGGATTGATCGGAATTTGATGGTATACCTTGACCAATACGATTTTGGAAAATTCAGGTCTGGAATCTAGTTTCAATATCAAATGCACGGGCGTTTACCCAGAGGATAGCTGACGGTTGAATGAAACTGGGTTTGAGTAGTTTATCTAACACTTAAAAAGGATTGTATTTTTTGCGGTGGTAACCTACGTGGTTTAGGAAAAATTGAGGACCTATGGCCTTGGTTTAGTGTTCAACATATTTGACTGTATCTGAGAAATTAAAAAGGATATTTAACCAGAAAATTGCTCTAAAATTACTTGAATTCAATGTTGACAAAAACATTTAATTCTGTTGGTCTGAACGCATTTATTTTTAACCGGTTGTGGTAATATCAACTATATTTGGCAGAAAGACCATGAGTCGATAGCCGTAAAGAAAATCAATTACGATTATTATTGTAAATACCTAATGTAACAAATAATAAATAAAGATGTTTGTCTCTTTTAACTTCGATGTTAAAATGTCGAAAAAAATCGGCACCCAGACTTGTGCAAGCTCAAGTATCCATTCACGTCCAGGCCGATATTCACTGTCAATTTTGGGTGATTGAACGTGGGTATCTAATCACTGTTCGTGGTTGTTACCAAGAATGCTGCGAAGTTGTGAGTATTGGTGTAAAGTTAGAATTTAGTCCAGAATTTGTGTCAAATACGAAATAAAGTGCAGTGGAGCAATGGTAAGAATTTGGGCCTCCCTACTTGCATTGAGGTTTACATTGGTGCGCTCGTTTCAAGTACTTCTGATGTTACCGGCACTATTTTTGTTCCGCTTTGTCGTGGAAACGGCAACCATTGTTTGATTTTTAAAGTTTCCTACTTCTCGCCTGATGTCATTAGTTATTCATGAGATGTGTTACCTGCTGTATTAAAGCAGTAATTTGTTGTAACTTTATTATGTCTTCATCTGTATTTGATAAAGCTGCTAGTATTACCTGAGTGTAAATACGCTACCTGACAGCAGCTGTTGCATTCGCTTCTGTTCGGATTTAGACGTGCATTTTGTAATTTCTACCTTTATTGTTTCATATTGTAACGTCTCAGATGGTGGGTTTCTTAGTCACACATCTTTCGCTACATCTGGTGGTAAAGCTAAAACCACATCGCTCAATGCTCAATGAATTTATATTTCGAAGTATTGACAACCTTATTGTAGAAAATATATAAATTATTATTATTATTATTTGACAAAACCAAATAAATGGTCGGTATAAATTTGGAAAAAGTATTTAGTTTGTAACAAAAGGTATTGACAACTGTCTTGGCCTGTTCTTCGATTGGATGATGCTCTAAACTCTAAACTGTGAATCAGAGCGTCTGTTGGGATCAGAATATTGACATGATAGTTGCTGGTCCGAGATAGACAAGAACATAAATTACGCAGGCCAACAAATTTTGACTTTTTAAAAGTTGATTTCGATCTGATATCTGATGTATAATTTTGATCTGCTGAATCCGAGAGTCATTTCGCCCTATCGCGTAGGGATTTTATCAATGTGAAAATAAAATTAATAAAAAATTTGTTCAAAATAAACACTACTTTTATTAATACAGAGGCAAAAATAAATTACAAATAGAAAACTAAATTGAATATTCCAGATCTTTCCCTCTTGAATGAAAAACTTCGTTTAGTAGATTTTCTTCTGTATTCCAGGGCCGGATTGTCCTTTTTTATTGACCAGCATTAATCAGCAATTATTGAAACATTTTATCGACTTTGATACGTGCGTTCCATTTCTTTCATGTCTTGGTTGAACATGTTACCTTGCTCCTCACTCACATAAATTTTGGAGAAGTAATCAAAATGCGAGTGTAAAAAGTGAAATTTTATGCTCATACTACATCCCAATTCCATAAATTTTTGTAGCAGGCTTTTTACAATTTCCTTGTTAGGATCCTTGTTTCTCAAAAACCTTCAATAACATTAATAAATGAAATCCATGCACCTTTCTCAGTTTCGGTCGTGCTATTAACAAATTCTTGATATTTCGTTAATCTCCTTATTTGAGGACTGCATCTGAGAAAAAATTTCCACGAATGTATTTGAGCAGTCTAATGTACAGTAGTGGTAACAATATTTTTTATGGATTAACAAGACTTTCGTGCAGAACATTTTTTGATCCGGGAGTTAAGTTATCTTTTCTTATCCAGTCCTTTTTCTTCCAATGATGATGTCTACTTCGACTGTCCCACTCAAACAAAAAACATAGGTACTTCCTTTACCTTTACTGCTGTCCTAGTATAAGTGAAAACGCAACAATTGTTTCGCCACACTGTGGCTTCTTCAGGCGAAGAAATGGTAACAATAAAAGTTTGTGACAGGTTTATATAGTAATTGCTGTGGGGGGTAAGAGGGTTGGGGTATTATTCTTTATTTGATTTATGTTAAGTAGTGGTGACCGATTGATGTCCGTTTGGTCGTTTAGCAGAAGGCCCGTGTTTTTTCTTTTATTAATTTCTAGATTCTCTAGTAGGTCTAGTTTCTTGCTTTTTCTTTCTTAGTGTAAAATTTTGAATTTTTCATTGAAAGAATGTCCTTCGTCCAGCAGGTGGTTAGCATATGTGAATGTCCTTTTATTGTTGATATATGCGGCGCGATGTTCTTTAATTCTGTCGATGAAAGCTCGTCCTGTTTGACCGACATAAGTTTTGGGGCAGTCTCCGCAAGTCAACATATATACTCCACTACGTTTTGTTTTGGTATTAGGATCTTTATTGTTTTTTTATAAAATTGCCTAAATTGTTGTTTGTTTTAAATGATGTTTGTATATTTTTCTTTTTTAAACAGTTAACTATTTTTAGTGATGCTGGTCCTAAATATGTTAAAGAAGTAAAATTATTTTGTTTTTCTTTAATCACGGGGTATATTGAATTTAATGTTTGTTTCTTTTTCTTTTTATTTAAAATATTGTTAATTAATTTTTTTGAAAAGCCATTAGAATATGCAATTTGGTGAATGATATTTAGTTCTTTGTCATAATTATATTTATTCATCGGGACGTTGATTAATCTATGGATCATACTATTATATGCAGCCATTTTATGGGGTGTGTATGAGTTGGTTTTCTAAAAATTGCAAAATCGTGTATATTATGTATTCTTGTTATTGTTAAATCGAGAAAGTTTATTGAGTTATTTGTTTCTATTTCCATTGTGAATTGTATGGCTTTATGTAGACTGTTTAGTTCCTTAAGAAATAATTCTAATTGCCTATCTGTACCTGTAAATGCCACTATTATATCGTCCACATATCTGTACCAATATATGCACTTTTTGAAACTTGGGAATTTAGATATTTGTTTTTCTAAGTGATTCATGAAAATTTCGGCCATTGGCGGGCTTAGTGGGTTTCCCATCGCTAGGCCGTCCGGTTGGGTGTAAAAAGATTCGTTGAATTGTAGGTAATTTTGTGAGATTATGATGTTTAAAAGATTTGAAATTTCCGAGATTATAATCGGATTGGCCTGATTATCTGTAAGTAATCCTTCGACAATTTTAACAACTTCTAAGGGCGGTACGTTGGTAAATAGATTTTTAACGTCGAATGATACAAATTTGCAATTTGACGGTAGTTGAATATCTTTGATTTTATTAATTAATTCTAGGCTGTTTTTCACGGAAAAGGTTGAGGTGAAATTTGAATGTTTAATAATGTGTTTATTAAGGCTTTTAGCTATTTTTGTGGAGTGGGCATTTACGTAGGAAACAACTGGTCTAATAGGGTGATTATCTTTGTGTAATTTTAAAAAAACCATACAATTTTGGTGCTTGGGGATTCATTGTTGTCAGAAAATATTTTTCTTTTTCAGAAAATAATGCGTTACTTTGATTGATTTCGTGTATGAAACTTTTTTGTTGGATCATTTTTTAATAATCTAAATGAATTTGTTTCTAAGAGATTGTTAATTTTATTAATATAGTCTACTTTATTTATTGCAATAACTGTGTTTCCTTTATCTGCTTTTGTAAATATTATATTTGATAATTTTGATTTTTCTCGTATCGATTTTGCAATTTTTAATTCGTTATTGAAATTATTATGTGAAGTTTTGATATTTTTTAAGCAATTTACTAATTTATATTTTTCGTAGGTGTTATTTTCAATTTTTGTTGTTGCTAATTCGCATTCAACTGCTAGAAGATCGATTTGTTTATTATTAATATTTTGTTTAATGTTATATTTAAAACCTTTAGATAATAATTTTACTTCTTCATTATCAAAAACATGTTCTGTTAAGTTTATAAATCTACTGAAAAAATTATGTTGGTTTTGTAATCTTGTATTTTCTGAAGGAGTATGAATGGTGTGTTTACGTTTTTCTTTTTGTAATCTGATTAGTTTGTTATTTTGGATTTTTGATTTTTTATATGTCATGCTATTAACTTTTTCCCTTATATATTGATCCATAATATCAAACTCGATACAGTGGAGTCTATGTGCCAACTCTGCGTGACATACCTTAAGATATGCTGACAATACATCTCTTCTTGCGTTGAGTTCCGCTATTTCTTGTTGGATCCAAGTCCTGTGGCCGGATAGTTGAGCTGTCCTGGCTGGGCGGCTGGTATTTCTTGTTTTTAAAGACACATGTGCTGGAGTTAAGTCTTGATTTTTGCACTGGTGCATAAACCACAAATTTTGTTCACAAACTTTATACTTTAGATGTAATTTAAAGTACCACTTAGCCAAATTTCCATCACTGGATTGTTTCAATATATTAACTGGTGAGGCTGTTATATGTTGAAAATTCATAGAAAAAGCAAGTAACTAGACCTACTAGAGAATCTAGAAATTAATAAAAGAAAAAACACGGGCCTTCTGCTAAACGACCAAACGGACATCAATGGGTCACCACTACTTAACATAAATCAAATAAAGAATAATACCCCAACCCCCTTACCCCCCACAGCAATTACTATATAAACCTGTCACAAACTTTTATTGTTACCATTTCTTCGCCCGAAGAAGCCACAGTGTGGCAAAACAATTGTTGCGTTTTCAAAAAAGCAATAATAAAGTGTTTTGAAAATTTAAGTGTTTTACTTCCACAACTAAACAAGTGAATATGAATTTTCAACATATAACAGCCTCATCAGTTAATATACTACTTTTATTGATACAGAGACAAAAATAAACCTCTTACCATGCTTCTCACTCACATCACCAAGATTTTCGGGGAAGTAATCAAGATGCAAGTGTAAAGTGAACTTTTATGCTTATATATATTGCATCCAAATTCCATAAATTTCTTTAGCATGTTATTCAAAATTTCTCAAAAACCTTCAATAACATTAGTAAATGAAATCAATTCATTCTTCTTAGTTTCGGTCATGGTATTAACAAATTATTTCGTTCATCTCCTTATTTGAGGACCGACAAATATCCCTTCCTTTAATTTTGCATCTCAGGTAGCGGGGAATTTTCCACAAAGGTATTTGAAACAGTCTCCATCTTTATTTAACGCTTTAACGTATTGTTTGATAAATCCAAGTTTAATATGCAGTGGGGGTAACAAAAAATTTTGTGGATCGCGCAAGAGATTTTTTTATACGGGAGTTAAATTATCTCTTCTTATTCAGTCCTTTTTCTTCCAATGTTGATGTCTACTTCGACTCTTCCACTCCAACAAAAAACATGGGAACTTTGTATACCCTAACTGCTATCCTAGTAGAAGTCCCCCAATTTTTAAATCACCATAAATTTTCCAACTATGATCATTGTATTTGATTTTTTGAAGCAGCGCTTTCCTGCTTTCGTAGATTTGCGTCGTTTGTACAGAATGGGCAACCGGTACCAATGAAAAAACATTCCCGTTGTCCAAGAGAACATCTTTAAGGCTTCTTTCGGAAGAAGAATCAATATAAAGCCTCCAATAATCAGGAATGCTTATGCCCCCAAGTTTGTTTATCAGATTTAAAATGTCGGTGCAATAAACTAGACAACCACTTTCCTTAAAATAGCCTGAATACTCGCGTTTCAATACGCCAGTCAACTTTTACTTTGAAATCTGGATGCCAAAATTTCGGAAAGATCCTTTGAAAGAGCTAAATTTCTAACTAAGTCGTTAAGTTCGGTCTTGGAAAATAACTGTGGTTGCTTAGAAATGCTCGATATTTCACTGGCATAGCTTTGTTTTCATCAACTTCTGGTTCAGAACGGCTTGTAACATCTTCTAAATTTGTTGGTTTCTCAGGTATTGGCATGTCTGGACCATGTGGCACTAGCCTAATTGCAGACTTGAGCTTCATAACGATCGTTAGAATTTCATTTAATTTTAATTCGCAAATATTAAAAAAAACATAAATAAGACACCTTTCAAATTTATTAAAAAAATTGCGTGATGTAAAAAAAACTGTTGATTCTATATTAGTTTAGCCACCAAAAGTTAAAAAAACAAATTCAAATAATAAATCTTTTGTTGTCCTGTGTAATTAAGGAAAATCACTATAGTTTTGACCAAATAACAGATTTTCCTTGCAAAATAAAGGTTTTTCAATTGGTGATACCAATGTACGTCGAAATCTTCATAAAATCGCCGTCTGAGAAATTGTAAAGGGATCTTCAACGAGAAAATTGCTGTAGTAATTAATATTAAATAAGTTGAATTTAGAGTTACAAACGTTTTATTTCTGTTAAGCCAAATGCATTCCTTATTAACGAGCTGTGGTTATATCAACAGCGATGTTAAAATATCGAAAGCAATCTGACTTGTGTATGTATTAATTTCAAACAATGCAATCAAACTATCTACAGACACATTCTATGCATGTTAATTATTCAAGTTACAAAAAAAACATTTTTTATCATTGACATAGTTAATTATTTCTTAATTAATATTTAAAATTAGTACCATGCGAGCTGGCCGGTAAATTCGTTTCGTGTTGAACGGTTTTATCGTTTCCCGCTGAAACTGTGCCTTTAGATTTTTATGACAAGATTAATACGAATGTAATTACATACCTGCATAGTCGGCGGAAAAGTTGTCTTGCATGTCGATGGCCACGAAACCCCCATTTTCCCTATTATCCTGCAGTGCGCTGCAATAACGCACTAGATCCGCGGATAAGTTGGGAAATTAGGAAAAGCCGCCAACGTTATTGCTGCCATCACGTGTGCCCGCAATATAAAATTTGAGCGTTCTTTTAGACTCGGAAATATTTTTAATTGAAGCGCAATGCCGCAGTTGCGGCTTAAATTGTGATTTATCGCTCTTACTTTGTTATAACTTCAGAAATGAATTTAAGCGATAATTAACTGCATAGAAGACCGTTTATCTAAGCATAAGTTTTTTAATAAAATGCAATTATTATATAATGAATCTGTCTGTAATTGGAGTTGTTAACTAAAATTAAATTTCAACAAAGAATTATTTTAAAATAATTATATTTGTATGGATAAATATCAAATAACATATAATATTAAATAAAAATAATGCCTTATTATATATTAATATAATAATGGCGGTCGCAGAAAGTGACTCTTCTCTGTCTGCGAAAAATAGTGGTGATATATGTGCTAGAAAATGTGGAAAACCAGTGGAAAGAAACACAGTGTATGACATCTGCAAAAGGTTGTGCCATCCCAAATGTTTAACGCACCATAAATGTGTCAACTTCAAAAATACAACCGGCGGTTATGAAAGTGAGGTTAACATCGAAGTTGATAAAATAAATAAAGAAAAAAATCAACTACTGGAAATCTTAAAAGGATTAAAAGCTACTATCTTAGTAAAAGGAGAACTTCTTCAAATAAAAGATGAGTTAATAGGAGAACTCAGGAAAAATATGAAACATCTGGAAAAATATAATAGAAATATAAACAACAATACTGGCAACCCTACTAACAGCAAAGAATTAAGTGGAAAGGAAGTTATAATTAAAAACCTAACGCCAATTAAAATAAATACAAAGAGTTATGCGGAGCAAGCAAAGAATACAAATAGCGAAAATAATAGTACTAATAAGGAAACACTTGATAACCGGACAAGAGAAAAACTGAATGAAATTATTCATATAAATAAAGATATAATTAACGGAAAAGATGTGGAGTGGAAGACGGTCAACTACAAAAAATGAAAATAATATCAGTTTCTAGGCTCGCGACAAAAATGCGTGGAATCAGTGACAGAAGACGTAATCATGGAATATTGGAAAGGAAAACATCCCACTATTCAAATGAAATCAATAGACAAACTTGAAAGTAAAGGACGCAATAAATCTTTTAAATTATGTGCGGATTTTTGTCATCTGGACCGACTAATGAACCCAACTTCCTGGCCTACGGGAATCGAAATTAGAAGATTTAATTTTACCGGGAAATCAAATAACAAAACAAACAAGGACGACAATAAATGACTAAAGTATGGCATAATTCACCAAAATATCCGATCCATAGGAAATTGCATTGATAATATAAATACAGTGATGGAAGAAAATCAAGAATGTAATATAATGTCTATCACAGAACATTGGAAATCAACGGAAAAAATTAAGACATTTTATGTAAACCGTTTTAAACTAGTTTCTTCGTACTGTAGATTAAGTGGGGAACACGGCGGTTCCGCAATATATTGTCGCGAATGTATGCATTTTAAATCGCGTAGTAAATTGAGCAAATTCTCAATCAAAAACGAATTTGAGTGCGCAGCAGGTGAATAATATTGGAATTTTGATAATAAAGCCGAATAATTAATATTTGTCTACGTGTAAGAGATAGAGTCTTGAATTCATGTTCCAAAATATTCGATAGATAACCACAGATAGGGTATTCATTATATTTCCTTAAGTATAATAATTCTAATAATTCAAGTTGTACCTTCTAAATTTCCTAGATATGTTTATTATAATTGGGGTCCCATATTATTGAGCAATATTCTAGGTGAGTGCCGATATAAGCGTTATAAAAATTAATTAATGCCTGTTCTGTTTATAAAGGTTTATAATTTGTTAACAAAAACCCTAAAAGTTTAACTGTTGCCGATTATGTCATCAATATGCTTAGTGAAAAATAACTTAATGTTAAAGAGAATATCTAAATCTTTAAAACGCATAACACGTTCTATAATTTCATTGTTTATATTGTAGTCAAATATAATGTTATTTCGCTTCCTACTATAACATATTATTTTGCATTTATTAATATTTAAGCAAAGTCCATTTTTAATGCACCGACTATAAAAATTATCAATTTCATGTCGGAGAGCGAGGCAGTCGTTAAGGGCCTAATAGGCCTAAATAATTAGAGATCATCAGAGTATAGCAGATACTCAAAATTTAAGCAGTCAACTACATCGTTGTAAAATATTAAAAACAAAAGAGAACCTAAACTTGACCCTTGCAGTACACTTTTTGCAAAGTAATAACTATAAGAACGGAGGCCTTCATATTCCACAAAGTTTGTAATATTTGTACAAAATGGAAATGTATGTTTTCTTATAGATTTTAGAAGTACACATAGGCCAATATATTTATTTATAATTATATAGAACTCCTCACAAGCCAATTCAGGAGCATCTAAGTTTGACACAGAGTTCCAGTTGGTTTCACAAATTAGATTGTACAGAAGAGCACAATTTGTCACCTTGAAATTATACGTTGATTTAGCCGAAGAAAACTTTTTAAGGGAATTTCCAGAAATATAATAACTGTTCATAAAAATGGCGTCCAATTGTGATGGTCGTGATTTTTTGAGTGCTAAAATAAATTCGAAGAACGCAGAAAACAATACAAAGAATTGTGCTTCAGTGGCAGTCTGGAACGCAATGCGTATTATGTGGTTCACTTTACCATGCAGGTTGTATCAGAAAAGTTAAAGTGTGCTGTGGAGTGACCGCGTGGCGGCGGATCAAACCGAAGTCAACTTTAATTTCGAAATGGAAGCATATATGAATCTAAAGGATCTGGTAATTGAATTAAAGTCTAATAACTCGCTTTTACGTGAGAAAGTCCGTAAATTGGAAGATGAAAATCAAAAACTTTGAAAGGTTATAGTTTTTCCACCAGTTTCCCCGCTAATTTCAACAAATGTAAACAACACTGAGGTAGGCAAGAATATATACACTAATCGCTAGTCAAAGGAATCCAACGTCAAGGCCTAAAGCGGCCTCGGTAAATGATTCCAGCGTGGTAAAATCGAATAACATAGAACATGAAAGTAGTTCCAAACCTCGCTAAATCTAAGACACCAAATCCCGTCCTAGAAAACAACATAGATCTTGTTATTAATCAGGAAAACAATAGATTCCAGTAAAATAAAAAAAAATAAAAAAGGACTTCTCAAAATACAGTAGTCGGTTCGAACAACGGAACAAGAATGGCCCCTCCAAAATGTGCTTGGATATATTTAGGAAATTGCTTGGAAACGGTCACTACACAGACGATTGTTGATTATCTGAAAGAAAAACATCCACTTGTTGTAGTTAACGAGATTTGCGAGTTAAGTACCAAAGGAGTAAACAAATCGTTCAAACTAGGAGCTGAGTTCAACAATCTCTTGGCCTGAGCGAGTAAAGGTGCGAAGATTTAATTTTCCCAATACATCAAAGACGAGGAATTTTCCAGGCGGATCGGCAACACTGCAGTCGACATAGGTAGCAGGACTGCATTTCAGGATAGTGATTATTTACATTTATATTTTATTAATATTCAATGTATTCGCAACAAACTCAATGAATTTGAAGTATTTTTGCTTGAACACTTATATGTATTTAACATTATTTGTATGTGCAAACATTGGCTTAATAATTATGAAATTGTATCTTTTAATGTTACTAATTATGTATCTGCATCACACTTTGCTAGATCAGAGTACCTACATGGGGGTGCGGTGCAACTCATAAGATCTAATACACAATTTAATGAACTTCATAAAATAAACACACTCTCAGTTAAAAGACACTGTGAAATAGCTGCATCTAACATTCCTTTGCACGATATTACTATTATTAATATATATAGATCTTCAAATGGTGATTTTAATATTTTTTTAAATATTTTAGGAAATATGCTGAACAATGTAAATCTCAATAAACCTATTATCCTGGGGGGAGACTTCAACGTTCATTTCCTGTCTGATGACCATCGCGCAGCCGATTTAACCAGTCGTTTAACATCCAATGGTCTGCAGGGGCTAGTTACTTTTAATACTAGGCAATTGTTTGCCTGGACAACGTTTTTACGAACATTCAAAAAACAGAAATATCTATTTACCCAATAGATTTCTGTTTATCTGACCACGTTGGAATTCACATAAAGCTGCTAAGGGCATCTCCAATGAAAACACCTATTATTCGTATGATTAGGCCCATAACAGAGCAAGGTAAATTCAACCTGTATTATATTTTACAAAACACAGACTTCTCATTTATTGATGAATGCCAAAATGTCAACTCAGCCTTTACGTCATTTATAGAATCCTTAGAGCAGAATTTCTTGAAATGTTTTCCATTAAAACAAAAACAACAACTTATATTAACCATGTGGTGTGGTACAATGCAAATCTTAAACAAATGCGCGAAACACTGTTTCTTATGAAGGAAACTAGCACAAGATTACCTGAACTTAAGCCAATGTTAATAAAATTTAAAAAACAATATAAAAGCGCATTATATAATGTAAAAACAAAGGCGAATGCAGATTATATTAGTCAATCAACTAATAAACCAAAAGCTATGTGGTCGTTAATTAAAACAAATAACAGAGCAGTCTGTGATAATGTAAACTGTAGTATAGACCCAAATGATTTTAATGAGTGTTTTACTAAGATTTCTGAATCTATTTTATCTGATTTACCACAAGCAGAAATAGATCCACTAGGACTTATGAATACAGTGACTAATTCTTCTAAATTCTTCTCTTTTAGAGAAGTAAGCGAGGTTGAAGTCCGAGACGCGATCACATCCCTAAAAAACTCGAATGCTCGAGATTCATATGGCATGACAAGCGGAGTTATTAAATATATAAAGGATTTTTTCTACTCCCATAGTAGTAAGTAGGCAATAACGCAATAGTTTGTTGATTAGTAACCATGGCATTATGATACATGCACGTAATGAACAAAAAACTAGCACGTAATATATTACGTAACCCTTATTATTACGAAACTCAAATCAAGTAGCCTATACAAATGAATTTGACATTTATCGTTGTTGACATTGACGTTATTTTGGTTTAATTAGTATTAATAATTCATTTATTCATTGTTAAAATGAGTAAAAGTGACTCCACAGAAGAAATTGTTGGAGCTCCACCAGAAATTAGGCAACTAGCAGAACATACCGCAGCGGATCTTATCCCGGAAAAATCCAAAGAGCGCTATGAAGTGGTTTACGGTAAATTCATGGATTAGCGTATGAATAGTGTTCAGTCTTATTCGGAAAATGTGTTATTAGCCTATTTTGGGGAAATAAGTAAGAAATACAAACCTTCATCTCTTTGGGCCATGTATTCGATGCTGCGAAGAGTTTTAATAGTAAACATAACCTCAATATTGCAAAGTATTCCAAATTATAATGAATGGGAGTAGAAAAAGTATAGTACACAACTCGAGTTGTAAGTCACTTACGTACTCGTGGAATTACTGCACTCGCCTGACGGCTCGTTCGCAACTTTTTCCACTCGTACGTAATATATGACTTACAACTCTCGTTATGTAATATACTATAATTATAGCTCCTGTAACAAAATTATAAACGGTTGTATTCGGGAAAATGAGTTTCCAACATGTCTCAAAATAGCAACAGTCATCCCACTACACAAAAAAGGTTCACGTACTGACATTAACAATTATCGCCCCATCTCTTTACTGCCTATTATCTCAAAGATATTTGAGATACTGCTTTCTAATCAAATATTGTATTTCCTAGATGAAAACCAGATGCTAGCCGACAACCAATTTGGCTTTCGTAGGGGACGGTCGACGGGAGACGCGGTTAGGGTTTTTGTCGAGGAAATTATCAAAGGCTTGGGGGCTAGTAAATATACAGTGGCATCTGTCTTCGACCTAAGCAAGGCCTTTGACTGCGTCCATCATGACATTTTACTTCGGAAATTATACTTTTATAATTTTAGTCCACAAAGTTGTCGCTTAGTAAACTCCTACCTCCTGAATAGAACACAATGCGTTGTTTTCAATGATCGCTCGTCTGCATTCGTAACTGTATCTTGTGCTGTCCCACAAGGTTCTATTCTAGGGCCACTACTTTTTTTAGTATATGTGAACGACCTATCTGCACATATTGTACATGGGAAAATAGTTATGTATGCTATGTTATGTAGATGATGACTAACAAAACGTGTTGCACCGCAGAGACATCTTAAATGATCAGATCAGAAATGATTCAATTGCACTTATTGCTGCATACCATGCTCTTTTCCAATCCCATTTACAATACTGTATACTTACATGGGGTCATTCTAGTATCACTACTAGAATTTTTAGTTTGCAGCGCCGAGCCATTCGAAGACTGACTTGTATAGACTATCGAGACAAATGTCAGGAATATTTTAAGAACCTCCAAATACTTACATTACTGGGTCTATTTATTTTGGAATGCCTGTTACATGTTCATAAAAACGTTGACTCCTATTTAACACATGATTAGATTCACGATCACAACACTAGAAGTCACGAACTAATTTATCCTGGGCGATCAAGACTATCTAGATGTAAAAATGGAATACATTTTTATGGACTTAAAATATTCAATACTTTGCCACAGGCAGTAAAATCGCAATTATAGCATTCTTCAGCATAGATGAATATATTTCAGACCAATTTTTATATCTTAAGCTTCGACCCACTTAATTTTATTCTATGATCCATTTTTTTAAATCTTTTAAATCTTTTGTTCCGTCTAAATTATAATTGTTTTTTCAATTGCTTCACTGTTTTTTATTTTGTCTTGTTTATAATTTTTATTTATAAGTTTTATACATTTAGAATTTTATACATCTACACCTTATTTCTAGTCAGCTTTATACACTTTTAACACGTTTATTCTGTCTATATAATGTCTGTTTTTATATATGCTCACCAATTTTTATTTTTGTCAAGTTTTATAATTTGTATATATTGTGCTTAATTATTTGTTGTATTTACTACTCATATTATCTGATATTCTATATTATTATTTCACTGTGCATGACGTTTGTAAACCATTTGGTATTAACATATATAAACTACTACTACTACTTGTAATATAAAGTAGGGGATGATGATTATCCTCCAGAAGAGACAATGAATCACAGCGTGAAACAATACAACTTAAATTAGAAGAACTAATTACTATCTTACATAACATCCTATTAAAGATATTTTTACATGTATTTAATTGATATGCAGTGTCTAAGATAAAAAAATTGATATAGTTAGAAATTTGCTGCATTGCATTGTAGAAAGCGTGGCAACATTAAGATCGCCAACCATGATTAATTCACCATCAAGAAGTAAACGAGACTCTAAGGTGTTAAATAGTAATTCGTAAGTTGTGACAGGAGTTTGTAGTGGTATATACATCACTATAATATTTAAGTTACTAATTATGTTATCACTAATAGTTTATTTCATTTGTTATAAAAGTGTTCTTGGTTGCTATCAGAGCAACACCACCTCGACCGAATGTTCTATCACAAGGCAATACATTAAATTAAGTTCAGAATTGAATAATGACTTATTACCCTATGTCTCCGTTAAGAGAATAATATACAAATCATCGTAGTAAATTTGTAATTCTGATTATTGGGAAGCGCCAGGTTTTTTGGTTGAATAATTCGTAAAAGACATGGGTTGTATTTTAGTATCACATTTTCTCAGTTTTCTTTGCGACGTCGAAATTTATTGATCGTACTTTTCTTCGTTGCATTTTCTCGTGGTGTTAAATCCTTGTTTACGCAAATTGTCGACAGTTCTTCACGTCTCCACAATTAAACGCTGTTTCTAAAGATGTTCTGAGCAACAAGAGATGATTCTAAAATAACGTTCAATAAACGTTACGAGATGGGCAAAGTCTAAATGATGTGACTTGTTTATAACGGAGATACATACATTTTCTTTATTAATTTCAGTGCTTCATTATCTACTATTTATTCAGTGCGTTGCTCTAATTGTAATACAATACATGTAAGACAAACGCAGAGAAATATTAATACAAGGTCCAAAGAACATATGTATCATCTGAAATCATTTAACGAAGGAAAATTAATAAATAAAAAAAAACTATGGAGAAAGTGATTACAAGTCATTTTATATTGCATCATCTTCACGTAACACATGAATCAATAATTAATAATGTATGTATTGGAATAGGTATGATACATGGGTCAGTTCTAGTATCGTGAGTAATGGGATCATATAGTAATTTGTTCCCCTCTATATATATGCTAAATTTTAAAACTGTCCAGAATTTTTTTAGCTCCTTAGTAATTAATTTTTACAGCAAATATTAATACAAGTCAACTCCTAGATAAATACTGCATCAGGAATCAAATAGGTGTAGTATGCATGTAGGGATAATGGAAAAAGTGTCTAGGTATGAGATGAATATTAGTACATGGAAGAGATTAGTGAAAGAGGTTTGAAAATCTTGTGTGCGAATAGGAGAGTATAAATGGAGATTGGAAACAAAGAGGATGCATGAAAAACGGGGGTGGAGGAAACAGTAGTGAATGAATGGTTGGAACAGGGAGTAAATATGACGGCATTAATGAGAGAAAAATGGCTGCAAGTGGAAGCGTAAGAGAGACAAAAGTGTATTGTAAGGAGTGGGTACAACCCAATGTATGGAAGTTGGCAAGGGTGGTAGAGTACCAGAGATTCTATTAAAGGCAGAGTGGGTGAAGTCCAAGAAAGTTACTCTGGCAAGGGATAGATGTGGATCGGAGGAGAGAGGAAGGAAGGTATGGATGGCGGAACGTTAGGACAGGCGTGAGTCTTGTGCGAGAGTGGAAGGAGCACATGGAGTCATTTAGGCCAAGAGTACAAGGAGGTGCATGAAGAGTGGATAGGGGAAACAAAAAGGATAGGTGAACGGATAAGAGAGGATGGGAGCGGCGTAGAGATTGTGATAAGAATGGGACCGGAAAAAGAAATAAGAAGAAAGTAGGACTGAGAAAAGGGAGCTGAGGTGATCGGGAGAAATAAAGAAAAAGGAAAACGGAAAAAATATATATAAATATGATTATGAATGATATGTATGCTAATAATAGTATATTGTTCAACGAGTGACGAAAGTAACATTTTTTTGAGCGAGAGAACAGTTTACCAAACTAGGCGAAGCGTTTTCCAAGACGTTCTTCAATTTTACCCATAAGGAATCATAACGGTTAAGACCTTAACCTCAAAAATCTTGCTGCGACCACGTGTAGGATACACTTATAATTGTTTACTTGTAAGTTTCACCTTCATTTAGTCTTTAGTTTATAACTGTCATTATTTTAAAATGTATTTTTTAATGTTCGAGTTTAACGGATTATCCTTTTTAAGGATGTGAGACATTTCAAGAGACAATCTAGATTTATAGAAGGATTTTGAGCACAATATACTCGCGCCTTCACGATTTATGGTGTGCCCAGTAATGGCACAAGGCGCATTTAGGTTTTTTTATTTCTGATGTCACTTTTGTGTTGTGTGACTCTGTATCTCAGCCACTGACCAGTCTGCCCGACGTAAACACCGTCACAACCACCGCAAGGTATAGAATACCTTATCCTTCACCTTGGAAACCAACAATTTTATCGGTTTTAAATTGACTCTAGCTATTTTGATTGAATTGTGTTTAAGAACATTTACTAATCTAGGTAAATTTAAATTTGGAATATCCATAAGTTTGCTGT
The DNA here is from genome assembly GCA_963969525.1 of Ontholestes murinus. NCBI lineage: Eukaryota > Metazoa > Arthropoda > Insecta > Coleoptera > Staphylinidae > Ontholestes > Ontholestes murinus. Next base: position 81,973,068 of record OZ018387.1, read on the forward strand.
ACCTGAAGGGGGGGAGTGGCGAGGGAGCTGTTTGTTACCCGATCTGAGGGTCTGTTGTATATCAATTTCTTTACTAATATGGGAGGGTAACCGTTGTTAGTAAAAAAATTCAGTAAGTTTTGCGCCCTTGTCTACATTGAGAACGCAGCGAGTAGAGTTGGATTTAAAAAAAAAACATCTGCACAAGTCCCAGGCATCATTAAGAGGTCCCTCCTGGTGAGAAGAGCGAAAATAATTTGTAATTAAATTCGTGCATCTGGAATTAAGTTCTGAGATTCTGGAGGAAATGTCTCTATTATTAATTCTACATGTGACAAGAGGAGGAATCTCAGTTGTAATGAGGTTTTAAAACCACTTGCTATTATCCCTGAACATCCATTCCTTCTTTACATTAGTCGTTAGTTTGTTAAGTTTGGATACATGTTTGTTTTTAGTGGTGTTTAAATATTTATTGTAGGATAAGAGCTGTCTGCAACGAATCTTTTCGAAAATGTTAGATGGCAATACATTTTTAACTGTGTTAATGACCTCGTGTAGTTTACATTCTAAACGATAAGAGTTACCTACTCCGAGTAACTCTTATTTCAAGGTGTAAAATATGTTTCCCTAACCTATTATTAAAATTGAAAATTCGTTGTATTGGGAGAAGTAATACACTTGTTATGTTCCATGTTCAAATGGAACATAACAAGTGTATTACTTCTCCCAATATGAAAATTTGGTTCCATCAAGAATGTAGCAAAACAAGTATCGAATTTATGAAAATTCGTTGTCCTAATACGGTGTCATGTGTGTCAAGTAGATTCCCTGTGTAATGTGTGTTACGTGAGTTATATTTTAGGAACTTGGAAATTACCTTTTAAAAAAGATTATTAATTTATTTTTCACACTTGTGCTACAGCGAACTAACAGTGGAATGAATACATGAGTGCGGTCAGGTGTATTTATAAGATTATATTATCATTTCTTCGTCAGCGGAATGTTGGCATGGGTGGTGCGATAACTCCTCCATCCGCAGAAGTGACTTCGGGTCAAAATGGGCCTGATGGAACATCCAGGGGAATATCGTCTTGCACAGAAATATTTCTTTTAATTTTTTGTTTAATTATAGGAACACATTTAATTATTAAGAAAATTAAAATTATTATTAAAATGAATGGTATTGTGTATTGCAGCCAATTAGTTTCTTCCTTCTGAATTTCAATTATTTTTTGTGATTCAACTTGTTTTTCCAAATTATGTATATGTTGTTTTAATGTAGTGAATTTAGACATGTCTACTCCTGTTAGGTTTAATGGTTTTAATCGGTTCGTTTCTTGAATTTCGGCTTTAATCTTTATATTGGGCATTGTTATTATTGACTGTGAATATTCGCTTTTAAATTTTGGTAATAATATTTTGTAATCAAAGTGTCCTTTACATCCATATGGTAGAGTAATTAAATAGTTTCCAAATATTCATTTTCGTTGTTTTGTTTTAGATGAACATTGAATTTTGATGGTTTCCTGGTTTGCGGCAATTAAAATCCATGTGTTGCTATTTTCAATTCTTATAATTTGGTTTCCAAAATTCGAAATCTTTCTAGGCGAACACGTTCTATGGGGGGCGTATGTGATGAGTTGAACAGGACATGTTTTTTTGTTTTATGTTCTTTAAAACTTTTGCTTCACACAAATATTCTAGGTTTTCTAGATAAATACATATTTCGTCTTGTTCAATAAATGTCTTTTCGTTAATTAAAATAAATTTTGAGTTTGAAATTATTATTTCGTTGTTTTCATTTGGTATTGGGTAAAGTTGGTAATATTCATATTTACTTTTTTCGACGAGTGGTATTTTTATTATGAAGTAAATTACAGTTTCTTTTTAACAAGTGTTAATTTGTATTATTTCTTCGTATTTAGGAATGTTTTCTAACGTCGGTTCGAGTAGGAGTGAAGTATCTTCTAATTTTTGTTGTATGCTAATTAATTCGTTTTGTAGTTCAGTGGGCTTAATTATGCTGGGGTGCATTTCCATGTGTTTTGCAAATGTTTGTGCTGTTATTATTTGATCCAAATAATCGTTAATTTCATTGATAGATTCGATTAGCGCTAATTGTGTATTTGTTGATATTTTAGTCCAGGCACACTTTGATATTTTTTGTATTGATGCTTTTAATATTTTTATGTCTTCGACAATTATGTTATGGTTTTTTTATTAATGTGGAAATTGTATTTGTTTGGTCAATTAATTCCTTGGTAATTGATATTTGATTTTTTATATCGCCTTTTTGCATTTCTTCGTTTTTAAATAAATTGTTAAAATTAGTTTCATCTTTTTCCGTCTTCGGCATCTAAAGTTCCGGTGATTGTTTTTTCGATGGTTCCGATAAAGTCGAAAATTCCTCTTTTATTTGTGTGTGATGGTAATATTTCTTTAATTAAATTGTTTGTGGGTTTTGTCTCCTGTTTTAGCATGGTTAATAGTTGTTTGTTGAGGTCTGTATTTTCAGTGCACGCACTCTCATAGTGACTAATTTGGTCTTCAAATTCTTTTCTATGTTCTTTGGTTTTACTTAATGTTTCGATGATTGGTGTAATATCAATTGAGTGGATTAATTCCCATTCAGATATTATGTTGCTCGCTGTTCCCATTCGGAATGCTATTAGTCCTGGGTGATTGGGTATTTGCTGAATTGTTTCCGAATTCGTTCTCCATCTGAAATGATGATTTTAAATTACTTAGATTGACTTTTTTATGTTGATTTGTCTTTATTTGAATCTCTGCAACATTGTTCGGGTGGATGGAAATTAATTTATAGGGACCATGATATTTAGCGGTAGTTTTGTGCCCTCTTTTTATTTGTTCTTTGATATAAACGTTTTGGTTTGGCCTAAAGTGTGATATATTACGCAGTTTTTCATTATGATAGTTTATGTATTTCTCCTTTTGTTTTTCGTTGGTCCTTTTTATTGTATCGTGTAGTGTTTGCATTTCTTTTATATGTTTATCGACGATGTTCTCGTTGGTAGCGATTCCGTTTATGTTTTCGATTTCTTCGCCATATAAAATTTCTTGAGGGGTTTTTCCTGTGTTCGTATGTATTGTGTTATTGTAGGCCAATAATGCGAGTTTTGTTAATTCTTCGATACCTTTTTATTTTGTTTCTTCTTTTAATCTAAATATTCGTTTGCGTTCTAATAGAGTTGAATGTAGTCTTTCAATTGGTCCATTTGAATCAGGGTGATCTGGAGTAACGAAGTGAATTTCGACATTGTGTACTTCCAGAATATCTTGTATTAATGTATTTTTAAATTCGGTTCCATTGTCTGTGGTGATTTTCTTCGGGGTCTTATATATCGAAAAGTATTCTATTAATTCGTTTGCTATTGCTGCTGCTTCTTTGCATAATATTCTCTTTGCGTATCCTAATTTTAAAAATGAATCGATGATTGTCAGGAATATTTTTTGTTCAATTTGAATTGTGTCCATGAATAAATGTTCAAAGGGTTTCGTTGATGTTGGGGTTAAATTCAAAGGTATTTGTGGTGGATGTCTGTCGTATTTTGCTTTTTGACAAATTTCACAGCTGTTAATGTAGTATTGGATGGTTTTTAGCATGTTATCAAAATAGTAATTTCGCTTTAATTTATTGTATGTTTCAGTAACTCCTCGGTGATTTGTTTTTCCTTCGTGGTACATTGTGATTACTGTTTTTATTTTATGTTCTCTTTTTAAATTTTTATTTTGTTTAGCATGCCAAATTATTTTAGATCCATTATTATTGAAAATTTCAGAATATAATTTTGATAATTCTGTATATAATTCTTTTCTTGGCGAATACATATGGAGTTTTCTTTTTCTGCGGTGTAATTTTTTAAGATGTCTACGAGATTTTCTTTTGAGTAGTTGACTTGCAGGTATATTTTTGTAATTCTTCGTTGTCCCAATTTTTCGATCTTTGTTCTCTTTGGATTTTCAGCAATTTTTATTATAATTTGGTGTCTCTCTTTATTAATGGGATCTTCACTGATTTTAATGGCATCTTTTGGTTCGTTAGTTCTCGTTGAATGAATTGTATCTGTGGTTTGTTCGTCTATAATTTGTTGGGTTTCCATGAGTTCTTCGATGTTTAATGGAGATTGTGGATTTTGACAGTTGTTTATTATTGGAATTTCGGGTGTGTTTAATGTTTCTCTCTCTGTGATAATTTCGTCTAATAATCTATCTAGATTTTCATCTGGATTTCCGGCCATTGATGAAGTTGTCAATTGGGTGAATTTCGATAGATGTACGAGATAAAGCGTCGGCATTTGTGTTCAATTTTCCTTTCTTGTAAATTACGTTGTAGTCGAATTCTTCTAATTTAATTCTCCATCGCATTAATTTGCTATTTGGTTCTTTTAAGCCATTGGAGGGGACGATGATCGGTATAAATCGTAAATTTGCGTCCATAAAGGTAAGGTCTAAAATATTTTGTTGCCCATACAATTCCTAGTAGTACCTTTTCTATTGTCGAATAATTTTTTTCTGTGTCATTAAGTGTTCTTGATGCGTAAGCGATTGGTTTGTCTTGTCCTACTGTTTCTTGTGATAATACGGCTCCTAGTGCTTCATTGGATGCGTCTGTGGTTAATATGAATGGTTTTGAGAAATCGGGAAATTGTAATATTGGACTATTTGTTAAAAGATGTTTACAAGTTTCGAATGCTTTTATAAATTCTGTTGTGTGTTCGATTTGAGCTCCCTTTTTTAGGCATGACGTCATTGGTTTAGTTAATTTAGCGTAGTTTTTAATGAATTTACGGTAATATCCAGTTAGTCCTAAAAATGCTTTAATTTGTTTTACTGTTTTCGGTAAAGAGTATTCCAAAACGGCTTTTATCTTAACTGGATTTGGTGATATTCCTTTTTCTGTAATAATGTGTCCAAGGTATTTAACTTCATTTTGTAGGAATTCAGATTTGTCCAGCTGAATCTTAAAATTTGTTGCTCGTAATTTATCAAATTCTTTTCTTAAACCCTGAATGTGTTCTTGTAGGGATGTTGAAAATATAATAACGTCATCTAAGTAAACGAGACATATGTCTTGAAGTCCGGTAAGTACATTATCCATAGCTCGTTGGAATGTTGCTGGTGCATTCCTTAATCCAAAGGGCATTCTAAGGTATTCATAATGTCCTTTATCTGTTGAGAAAGCTGTATTTTCAATGTCGTCGTTATGCATTTCAATTTGGTGGAAACCGCTGGCAAGGTCCAATGTGGTGAAATAGTTGCATTTTCCTAATTTATCAAATATGTCGGCAATGTTTGGAAGTGGGTATTTGTCATCAATAGTTTTTTCGTTGAGTTTTCTATAGTCTATTACTATTCTCCATTTTTTAGGTCCACTTGCGTCGATCTTTTTGGGTACAATCCATAAGGGCGAAGACCATGGTGAGCGGAATGTCGGCGTGGGTGGTGCGATAACTTGTGTAACGTTTGGTGGTAGAACGTTATTCCTCCTGCATTCCAATAAAGATATTAATCAAATATTTACACACATTTTACAAATTTGAAGCAAAATGCCTAATATATTAAGTATAAATTAAAATAAATATCTACAGTTGTAGAAACAATCCGAAGAAATTCTGGAATATATGGAACATTCCATCAGGGTCTGACTGGAAGAACATTTTGAAGAATGAAGTCCGCCTGCGATTCCTGTGCTCAAAATTTATTGTATTTTTTATGTATGTATCTATTAATGTATTTTTTTAACAGGTTATCCAAAGAATCATAATAAATAAATAATAATAAATATCCGCCTATTCCTAATGTTAATATTTTTTGTTAAGTGAGGGCCAGTATTTGAGGTGAGTTGAAGTTTCGGCGTCGAAACGGTTTGATATTTCACGATAGAAACCCATCTGTAGTTATATTGTAAAATATAACAGCCGTCGTATACTGTGACAGCCACTGTTATCAAAATTTTTAAAGAGTGATAAAAGTAAAAGTTCTGAGCAAACATATTTTAGGAACACCCTGTATAGCTTGGTTCCCGCGGTCCTATCGGAGTGACAAATTGTCTAAAAAAATTACCTGATGTTAGTTTAGGCTGTATTAAATTGCAGCACTCTACCATAAATTGAATGTTTTACAATTTCTTAACTTTGATGGCCTGTATCTTGGTAATTTGAAGAATTTTATAATATTTTTTTTTATAAATACATAATTTTCACTCTAGTATATGTGGTTAATTTTATTCCGTGAGTTACAGAAACACCCTGTATAAATATAATTTAACTGCTTTCTCGTTATTCACCTAGAGGTTTATTTAAATTCGTTTTCGTACAATCGTAAAAATAGAAAATAGAAATTCGTGCTAAGCAAAACAGTTAACTCGCAACCGTGTTTTCTCTCTAACTTGTAATGGACGATTACTAGGTTATCAACCTTTGTTCCGTTGCATGAGCATTATATAAATCAAGACTACTTTAACTGTCCAACACAAGATGGTACTATTGAATTTCAATTCTCGCAAACAATTTACACAATTTTCGGTCTTACTGCACTGGGACACGCCACGGAAGCAATGCCCAAAAGACCTAAAAATAGCCGACGTAATATTGCAGCTTTGCAAAAGTGCACGTAATTTAGTAAAATCCAGCATGCAACTGCGGTAATGTATTTATTTGGGTCAATTAGAACCGCGAGGCGGAAACAGTTGGAAAAGGAAAAGAAAGTTGCATGGTGGTAATTAATAATGTCATGTGGAATATTTCGTGTACACGAACGTAATTTAGTGCCGTTATAGTTTTTGATTATTTTGCGGGGAAGGTGACCCCTTTCGCGGCCTAATTAGCGATGTTCGTTTCGGTTCTGCCGATTAATAATTTGCGCGGCAGCGGTTGTGCCGGGGAGCTTATCTTTGCCAGCTTAAATAATGCAAGCGGCCGCTTAAATTAAACGATCCCACTGACCAGCCACGAAATGCCCTATATTAATTTTTAAGTGGGTTAACGGTTTCATCAAAATGGGCGATGATTTGTGTTAAAGGGGAATAGTAATGGGGATTAATATTTACATAGATTATGAACGTGTATTATGGCTTTGAATTACTTGTATCGTTGTTTGCGTTCAAAGTGGTGATTTTCGTTATCGATCGTGTGTTTCTATTCCGATAATATCTAAATAAGACTTTATTATTAGTGAAAAGCCCCCAGTCATGTTTGCGTTGTATACATAAATGTTCATTTAGGGTTGAAATTAATAAAAACCAAGGATTTTGTTTGAAATTATTAAATCATTTGTTTTTTAGAACATATTGGATTTTGTATCATGAATTAATACATATTAATAGTTGCAAGCATCATTATGAAAATAGCTCGTGTAGTTGTTCCAGGAATTAAAATTATATTTCATCGTAGATTCTGACTAAGATTTAAAATTAAACAGCTTTAATGAAACCTAGCGTCGCTTTACATTCCAGCACAGCTTATTTAAAAATGGCTGTTCTCATACTAATTGGTATTGATTTTTCATTGCATAAATTTGGATAAAAAATCAAATAAAAATTGATTTCTTATCTTCCTGTAACTTCGTTTCGAAATATCTGCCTGTTTGTCCTATATATATTCTCACAATTTATTTTATATACTCCTGATCTTTTTAACACATCTTACGATTCTATTTTCTTATGGCCTAGATTATCTTCATGGACTATCACTGCTTTTATATTATTTATTTATACAGTAATCACCATTTACAAATATTAATACAAAAATATTAATCAAACATAAACAATAAATATACATGCCGGATACAATTCATTCAAAATAATAACAATTAATTTACCAAAATAAAAACTAAAATAATATACAAGTTAATACACCAATAATAAAACATAATAAATCAAATTCAATATTCCATGGTATTCAACAACGAAAGAGTTACAATTTTCTTAAATATGTAGAAGGATCCACCAAAAATATTTATATTCTTATTAGCCATAGAATTGAAAGTACGCATCGAACGACACAAAGGACTATTTAGTCCATAGTTTGTTTTATGGTGATTTGACCTAAAAGTCATTAAATGTCGTTGTAAATGCAGTGGAATAGCATTAAAATTTATATAATACAGAAGGTCACTACAATTTATACTACAATTACATACTCTGAAAAGAAAACATAGGTCTGCTACATTTCTTCTAATATTAAGACTTGGTAAATAAAACATATGTATAAGCAATCGAGACTCTGATACTTCTATTCCAGATCTAGACTTCATAATTTTTAAAAATCGTCCTTGCAAACGGTCTAATTTATTTACCTGGGTCATATAATGTGGTGACCATACAATCGAAGTGTATTCAAGTTGTGGTCTAATTAGTGTAATGCACAACATTCTGCCGAAAATGTTTGTGAGAACCTATTTACAAATCCCAGCAATTTCATAACTGTAGAAACTAAATTCGTTATATGTATATTAAATGTTAATTTATTTTCAAGAAACACTCCCAAATCCTTTATTATATTGACTTCTACTAATTTATTATTATCAGTAAAATAATCGTAATTGATTACGCATCGATTGCGGGAAAATGTAATTTTTGAACATTTACTTATATTTAAATAAAGTTTATTACATTCACACCAACGGGCTACATTATTAATGTCCTCCTGCAACCGATCGCAGTCATCTACAGAATTAATATTACAAAATATCTTTATATCATCTGCAAAAAGTAGGCAACGAGTCTGGTTTAACTTACTAATAATATCATTTAAAAATAAATTAAAAAGGGTAGGACCACAGTGAGATCCTTGCGGAACCCCTGATATCACATCAACGGCTCCAGAAATATTTGGACCTACTCTGACACATTGACTGCGACCACTAATAAAACTTTTGAGCCATTTGATTACTAAAGCACTAAATCCCATTGATGTTAGTTTTGCAATAAGAATGTTATGATTGACTCGGTCAAAAGATTTAGTAAAATCTGTATATATTGTATCAACCTGCATCCCATTCTCAAAAGCGTCTATAACATAGGTTACAAATAAAACAAGATTCGTCGATGTGGATCGCCCTTTACAGATGCCATGTTGCTCATTTCCAATAATATTTTACAAGCCCATTTGATCTGTTCTGCCACCAATGCATCAAGCATTTTAGGAATAGTGGATTGAATACATAAACCTCTGTAATTTTTAATATCCTCGCGATTCCCAGATTTGTACAATGGTGTTACGTAACAATTTTTCCACAATGATGGTACCACGCCTGTTCTAAGTGAGCATTTAAATAAAAGTGTAATTGGAGTACATAAAGAATATAAACACTGTTTAATAAAGTAGGGTGGAATACCGTCTGGGCCAGCAACACAACTAATCTTAAGATTCTCCATTAATTGAAACACCAGCTCAGATCTTACACACAACGAACTAAGATCAATTGCACTTTCACTCTTGAAATAAGAAATATCACAATCTATATTTGAGTACACAGACGCAAAGAACTCGGAGAATAAATTAACACACTCTGCACCACTATCAGCAGTCTTCTCATTCAGGAACATGTGACTCGGATATCCAGTTGTGTTACGTGCCTCATTCACAAATGACCAAAATTTTTCAGGATTTGAATGCAGCTCCAATTCTTTGTTTTTTAAATAATCCATATGTAGAGATGTATTCAGATCATTACATTGTTTTCTTAAACAAGAAAATCTTTCATAATCGGCTGGTTGACTACTCTCTTTATATATCTTATGGGCATTCTTTTTATCATGTGTCAATTTTATAAGGGCTGAATCAAACCATTTTGGATATTTTTTAGGTCTGTTATATCGTAAAGGAATAAATTTTTTGACGAAATCATGAAGAATATCATAAAATATTGCACAGGATCGTTCGATATCCTCATCGAAAAGAGCTTGCCAGTTAATATTACGTAATGCCTTATTTATTGCGCTATAATTCCCATTTTTGAAATTAAAATCTACTATGCTAGTATCCATTTTTTATTATCATCAATTAATTTCATTGTTATTTCATAAGGTATATGATGCTGTGTCTGTCTACACCAAACGTCAGTAGCGTAGGAAGTTGTTTTACCGCATTAGAAAAAAATAAGTCTAAGAATATTCCCCGTGTGCTAGGAATAGAATTTACCTGACGGATGTCATGAAAACTGAAGCACTCGCTCATAATTTCAGCATAATTACACGTATTATGAGGATCAGCTATAAAATCTGGATCGTTTGACCATTTTGTATTTGGCATATTATAATCCCCACAAATAATAATTTTTTTGTCATTATTCAATTCCATTAAACTATCAACAGCATCACAATGTTCAATATATTTTGTTTCATTAGACGATGGTGGTATATAAACGGCTCCAATGATCAATTTGTCACACACGTTTATTTGTAAACGTGCTCCACACCAGAATCGCTAATTGAGATTAGATGAGATTTTAAATTATTTTAATACTAGTTTTATTCGATCTGTCATGTCTATACACAGTATAACTTTTAAAGTGAAGTTCAGCATTCGTTACTGTTTCATCTAGCTAAGTTTCTACAAGTATAATTATGTTATAAAAGGAACCATTTACAAATTGCATAAGATCCTGTAATTTCGTCTTAATACCACCCACGTTTTCATAGAAAATATTTAATTTTTTTGTTTGATTTCCGTGTTAACATTATTTTTAAGTATTGTTGGCCGGTTGTTAATGAATTTTGTAAATAAATCGGTTTTTACAGCGCGCCGTAAAAAGGAGGGCTCTAATTTATCAAACATTTGTTTGTTATAATTTCTTTGGGCAATAGTTAGATCAGCTTTAACTTTAATATCAGGGTATTTCTGCCTTATACTTTCACGTTTCTTTAAGACTTCACGCGCTCGCATTTTTGTGTCAAACACGACTTTTAGGGGCCGCGTTGAATTTACCTTGCGACCCAATCTAATTACATTTAACGGTACTATGCCTTCCAATTCACAAGATTTAGCGATATTATTAAATGACTCTACATCGTGCCTCTTACGTAGTTGCGAAGAATCGGAAGTTGATTCTGGTAAATTAAACAATATTATATTATGACTTCGATATTCACGATCTTCAGTCTCTATAAGAACGTCCTCACAATTCTGTTTTGACTTTAGTGCCACAATCTCCTCTTTCAGACATTTATTTTCATTTTCAATTACTAATAGCCTACTATTTAAAGTCGTAATGTTATTCATAATTTCACTGAGAGAAGATTGAAAATCTGTTTTAAACAAAGCTAATTCCGACCGTAACATGGATTGAATCATCATCATTGTCGGAATATTGCATTTATTACAAATCCATCTATCACCGTCCACTTTCTTCTCCTCTTGTGGATAATTGCTAATGACATTATCTGATAAATTAACACATTTGCCGTGATACCAATTATAACAACTCCCATTGCATTTAATTGCGGATATTACACTTTTTGGCGGTATAACTAATTTACAAGATCCACACGATAATGACATTTTTAGGACACTAAAATACTACTTCAAAATAAAAGCAAATAATTATTTCACACAGGATATAGACAGGGATACTTTTATTTCACACTAACCCCGCCCTTGGCAGTGACTCACTTTAATAGACAAACGTGACTAGGCGACGGAAGGAATAACACAAGAAAACAAAGGAGTAAACAAAATAATACCAGAGGGCCACGGAATGGTTTATGCAATTGACAGAAAATGTTATTAATATGTGCCGTTTGGTTGATACGCCACTGGGAAACCACGTGCACCATTCACGCTCGCAGCGCCAACAGCTGACAAAACTTATCGCCGGTTCGAGATTTTATTAATCAAATTACTCACCGATACTAAATCGTTATTCACAATCCAACACAACAAACCACAAGCGGGATAGTTGATTCCGGGATTTGCACAAAGTAAATTAATTTAAACAACCACTAAATGTACGAAAAATCACTCCATAAAACTGCGACAACAATGCAACCGTACCGTTTATGTTCGTTATACATGTCGTCTTAATTGTTTTTTTTAATTTTGGTACTCGTATTGCTGCATATATGCTGTCTTCATTTTTGCCTGAACTGTATAGTAGGTTTCTGTTTAATTTCTTCCTAATACGTTTTATAATTTTGAAAATTGTGTTCTTAGTATAACCATTATTCACTGTTGTATTGTGTCAAGTTGTTTTGTATAATCATCCTCGTTCAAGGGTATTGATAATAGACGGTGAATTTATAAGTTTAATGCAGCGTATATGATCTCTCTTGATTGAAATGTATAATAGTATCTGCTGTGGTCGTTTTTCTGAATATTGTATCTACGTAGCAACACCAATGGATAATATTTTTTGTCCATTTGTTACCGGCGTTCAGTTTACCTGAAATTTACGAAATGCGTAATTATATTTTAATCCATTTTACGAGCTAACCATTGCTCCTAATAATAATTTGCATAAATTCCGCATTATTGAAATAATCCAAACGAGATAATTTTCCAAAATGTGCAGCTGCCAGTGCGGAACAATAGGACGGGCCCTTTTTGGCGAAGATGATCATTACCTGTTCCCGGAATTGAGGGGCCTACGTGACCGAAACAAAGCTGCGGTGGCCAAGATCACCGCATAAAACCACGCTCAGATCAACGCTCTTTACCAGTCGTCTGCCATCAGCAGCGGTGGTCAACCTGGTCGGTTCCGCCGATTCAAGCCTCTTGCTCTTGTATATATTGTATATTTTTCTATGTCTATTTTGTGTCTATTATGTTGTAATATATTTTGTTCTTCTCCTGCCCCATGTTTTAATTTACACATGTCTCTCTTGTTCTTTACTCTTTTCACAGCTAGCCGGTGCCCCTACGTTGACGTGGCGTGGAAGCTCAAGCAAGTATCACCGACGGGAAACTGTTTAATCGAAGCCTGCGGCTGTTAATCGATGGTGAGCTTCGCCAGGGACCCCTGTGCCGCCTCCAGTGCGTGTTGGTTCCAGAAAGTACCGTCGGTGCTACTTCCTTGCCAGTCCGTCACCAGGACGTCTTCCGCGTCCACCGTTAACACATTGATTGTTCTTGGTTAATAAATTTTCTTCATATGATTTCATAAAATAAAAATTTCCGCGAATAACGGCGAGGTCGGGGCATCCATTGGAAGTCCATCATCTTGGGCATAAAAAATAATTTTGATTTAGGCAGGTCTTTACGAATTCTATCGAGTTATTAATGGAATAATCTCATCTGCAAGATATCAGTTTATCCTTTATGTATGAACATAGTTTGTATCATAGAGCTTAACAATATGACATCATTGGTCAGATGGGTACTTCTTTTTTATGAATTTTCGGCATTCCTTATAGATCCCATTTCATTTCTTTTAATTTCCATGGATCCTGTTTCAATATGTCCTTTGATTGTTTTATGGCTTCTCTAGTTTGTTTTTTGGAAACTGGGAGTCGGCTTTTTGCTCAATACTTTAAGGTTATTTTAGGTCAAAAATATCTTTACTTTTTGTATGTATTCTGTTTTTTCTTTCAATATCGTAATTGTATTGCATATTATTAGTAATCTGTTTTGCATATTATTAAGTGCACTTTTGTTTTATCCTCTTATTGATTTCTCTGTCAGTATTTATTCTGTGTTTTGATTTAGACACCTTTCTCTGTTCTTGGATAATTATATTAGTTAATGGTATTTGGTCTATTTTGTCTGTTATTCCTGCTCTGTTTATAGCAATCTTTGTATCTCCCCCAAGTTCTTCGAATTAATTCTTGAGGGTAAATGGTGTAGGGGAATATTTAAGTCATTTTTCATTAATCTGGTCTTGTATTCATTAAATATTGTTTCTGAATAATTCTCCAATTTTGGATAGAATGTGTGGGTTGTATGTGTCAAATCAATTTGGTGTATATTGCTCGATTTGAGTTGGTCTAGTTATTGCAACACTTGATTTTCAAGTACGGTAGTAAGTGCATTCCGCAGTTCATTTTAAATTGTTTTACTTAAATTCCTTCTTTTGTGAAATATAAGATTTCCTTTTATAAGGTAAGCTGATGGTTTAGCAATATCAAAAATTTCTGCAACATTACTGACGTAACGTAATAGGTGAAGAAAACTTTGTACTGATGGTAATTCTCTTAGTGTTTATTTTACCATAATTGCAATCCAGAGTTTCTGAATTATGAGACCAATTTGGGATATAAATTAGTATTCCATAATAATTCATTTTGTATTGTCTTAATTACTCGCTGGGATTATATAAAGCAAATAACATTGTTTTTTGGCAAATAAAATATCGTTATGTAGCATGAAGTATTTCTTCATCTAGATATTACTTTATAGGTTACAAGTATTTTGGGCAGGCGATGATAAGTCCATGTAGATTATATTGGCTTTTGATTAACGTTTTGTTGAAAAAACTTTTTCACTTCATTAAAATTGGGTTTTTACTTCTAAAATGTGTATATTTTTGGCTAGTTTGTGTAATTTTGTATATTAGTATATATTTTTTTTAATATACGCTAACAGAATGCACTCGTCGTATCATTCGGTTTTTTGACTCTGTGCAATTAAGTATATTGATTTTAATTATTCTTTCAGTATAGACAATAAATCTATTTTACAGAAAATGATCTGGAATAGTATTGGGAAAATTTTATCGATCTATGTGACGATGACGCTGGTTTTAGGAATATATATAACAGTAAATACCGCATTTTGTACGAAAGTGATAATGCAGTAAAAGTAGAAGACGTTTGAAAAGGTACGGTGGGAGTGGTAGTCAAGAAGAGCCAGAGGACGAAGAAGATAGTTTGCGTCTTTAAATATTTTAGATTTTTAACAGCCTTTGCAATTCTTCAACTACATTTCTCGAATTAATTGGTGACAAAAAATGTAGAAGATACCAATTTATATGCTGTTCAGACAAAAATTGAGAGACCATAATTTTTTTAAGAAAATGCCAAGGAGCAGATTTTTTGACATACAAATATTTACTTCATATAGACTACATTAATAAAAATACCTAATACGTGGTCAATGTGGAATGATAAACTGCTGTTGTGATGTCAATGAACAAATTCGAGCTAATAAGAAGGTTCATGAGCCATCCAAGGCTGGCAGGTGGGTCAGGAGGAATCAATGAGCGAACATTTAATTTGTGGTGCTCACCCACAGAAGTGTATCTAAGGTCATCAAAGATTGAGATGAGACATGGAGATGATGGACACAAGGAAGCTAACGGCCTACATGAGCATGTAACGTAGCCGTACCCAAAAAGGTTACGGGACCAGGATGAGAACCTTCTGATGGAACGAGAAGGTGGCCGCAGCAAAGTCCAGGGCGAACGAGGTACGCAAGGACGTCACCAGATGCAGAAGAAGAGGACGAGGTGGCGGCGGTACATCGCGAAGCCAAGGACATGCTCAAAAAAATAGTAGCCAAGAGAAAGAGGCAGAGGTGGCGCCAGTTGAAGCAGGAGGTCGGGAACTACGTTTAGGGAAGGCCTTATAAAATAAATAAATAACACACTATTGTGGGGCGAAAGTGAAAGGAGGAATAGAGGCTGTAATAGGAACTCTATTCCCGACGCAAGAGGCGCCCGGGAAACCGATGGAGAGGAGGGAAAAGGTCATGGCATCGGTAAGGACCATTCCTAGGAAAAAGGCGGTGCATCCAGGGGGCAACCCGAACGAAGAAATAAGAGCGATGGGCGATCCTTTGGCGGTCACAGATCTAATGAATCAGTGGTTTAAAGAGGACAAAGTACCGGACAGGTACAAAAGGGCCAGATTGGTGTTGCTGCCGAAAAGGGGGAAGGACAAGACGGAACCTGGAGGTTACATGCCAGTATGCCTCGACGGAGAGGCAAAAGTCTTGGAACCGAGAAACCAAGGCAATTCGGTTTCCATAGGAGCAGGCCCACAGTAGACGTCTTGATGGAGGTGAGGAGGCTGGTAGACGAGGCGACGAGGCCCCCCTGAAGAGCAGAAGACAATGCCTTGCAGTGGCGCCAGATGCAAGGAATGCCTTTAACACGCTCCTAGGCCGATCACCATAGAGGTTCTGGTCGATAGAAAGGTCTCGGGGAACCTTATCTACATGGTGGACAGCTTCCTAGAAAATAGGCGGCTAGTTTACGAGGATGGCGGTGGGACAATAAAGAAGGTGCAACTAACGGAAGACCCCTCCTTTGGAACGTGGCTTATGATGAAGTTATCTCTACCAGAAGTTACTGAGCTTATAGGATTTGCAGATGACCTGCTATTGATAACAACGGGAAGGGAGAATGGCTACCTCAACACAAGAGCTTTGGAGGTGGTGGAGAAAATGGTAAGAAAATGTTTGCCACGGAACGAAGATGGGCAGGATGATGGTGAGAAGCGGCATTTAGATATCTGTTGGTATGGTTTTTAAACAAAAATCATGCACTTATATCCTTTCGCACTAGAAATACTACCACCTCTTCGGGAACAACTTATATTTTCGAATACATACTTAATCACTTAACGTCTAAATAGTGAAATTAGCTGATTAATTTAACATATCGATAAATAATCCAAATAAATAATGTTTTGTACAAAATGTCGTCGGCTATTAATTTCAGATATTCAAGTTTGGATTCTTCTATAAATCGCAATGGATTTCTGTTTGCAGATTTTATAGATTTAGAATATGTCATCACAGCCCGTTGATTACTTTGTAAGTTTGTTTTTGTAAAGAGTGAAATGGTTTGTGCAAATGAGGGTGGGAGATAGGCGTTGAGCATGGTCGCGTGTTTTTATTATTTTGTCTTATGAATTATTTTTAGTAAAATAATCTACCATCAAAATTAATATCGTTTTCTGTTATTAAGTGTTTAAACATATTTATTGCATTTATGTCAGAATATATAATATGCACATTATCATACTCACAACATGTAATTTGTTTCTTTATGAGAATTAGGAAATATTAAAAAAATAGAAGCGTTGGCTATGTATTTACACATACTTCTTAGTTAAAAACTAATTTGCCCTATAATATAAACACACTAGTTTTTTTAAGAAATAATTATATGAATTAATTTGTAAAATACTTTAATGTATAAACTAATAATCTATAAATATGAATTTTTCTGTTTGCATTTTAATTTCGCAATCAGATCAAACGATGAGGAATTAATTGAGGTAGATACTGTATAGGGAATAGTTATCCTTTATTCAACAACTACGAAGCAGGCCCCGCAATTTATCACGAAATTAATCTGTGGTAGATTCAGCCCATCCCATAATCAAGCGCTTGGCAGTCTTAAGCCTGGCAACCGATAGCACTCAAATGACAAATTAAATTTTTATCGGCCGATCAGGGCCTGTAAAGGAAATATATGACCTGTCGTACCTTTTAAATTGTTTCGTGGCCTTGTCCGTAAACAATTGGCCCTTAAGGATAACCGCACGGCAATATAAAATGCGTGCATAATTCGTGTGAATTTATTATTTTCAAGTGGAATTGTGTATCTGTACAATTATAAACTTAAATGCTAAATAATATAAGTGAGAGAAAAATAGACTAAGAAAAGTACTTTTAAAACATAATTGAAATAGACTTAAATTTAATGAATGTCGACTTAGAGCAAAGTTTATTACAGATGCTGACTACACAAAATATACAGAATATATTGAAACAAACTTTAAAAATAAACCGAAGTAACTGTGGGCATTTATTAAACAACAAAAAGGATTTCCGCAAATTCCAGGTAATATGCATGATAATGATAAATTATGTTCAATTCTAGAGCAGATATCTATATTTTTGCTCAGTTTTTTCGTCAACGTTTTCGCCCCCTTGAAAATATTCATGCATAAAATCAGACAACAATGTCTTGCCCATCCTCTCTCTCAAACGCGTTTTATTAAATGATTTTCATAAAGCTATAACAAATCTAACTTCATTTGCGGAAGCAATGATAAACCAGCCATTAATGTTATACATTAATGGCTGGTATATTGCGATGTGTAGTCGAACAGAGTAGACGTGTTTTCTCTCGAGTCCGCAATAGTGTTTTATTCATTAGAAACCAGTGTATTCTACCATCAAAATGCCCAGTACACGAAGTGAAGCTAAATTGGTGCTAAACGAAACTTCTGCTAAACAATTCTTGAATTTTGGAGGCGTTTACTTCGTGGTACATTTTCGATTATTAAATAAAGAAAACACTTAACTTTTTTATACCACTTATATTTTTATTTCTCGTGACTAGTTTCAATTACAAGGTAATTACAAGGTAATCATTATCAAACTGCTAAACAATTGATTAAAACCTTACTAAACGATAAGGAATTTATTAGTGAATTAATCGCAAATATATCCGCCTCATTCAACTCTAAATTTAAAGAATGTGATCGTGTAAACAAAAAACGGATTAATAAAGTCTCCCAGCTGGAGGAACGGTGCGACGAACTCGAACAACATTCGCGCTCGCAAAAACTTCGCGTTCACGGAATGGCAACAAAAAATCTATCTCAACATCAAATCGAAAATTCGGTTATGGACATAGTATCATCAAAATTAAAAATAACGCTCCGCGAGGGTGATATTGAAGGATGCTTTGCCACAGGACCTCCGGCTACCGCGGAAAAAACTGTCATCGTTAAATTTCGCAACCAAAAAATACGAAATTTGGTCTTATCGAAAAGGAAGAATCTTAAAGGATCTAAAATTTTTCTCAAAGAAGACCTAACTAAGCGCAGAAAAGAACTCTTTAAGATTGCGCAGCAAAAATATGGACACAGGAACATTTGGACGAAAAATGGCGAATTTTATCATAAATCAGAAGGCAAAATTGTACGCATCAAACGTCAAGAACTGGATGAACCATATTCGGAAGCTATGAGTGATTACGAGGACACCACTATCACCTCTATTGAAATCAGTAAATATAATACATAATGTTTTATGTTTTTGTTAGAATACTTTTGGTTCGAGAAAATTAATTTATGTTTATTATTGTCATAAAGTTAATACTTGATGCGCTGCACTCTTGATGGAAACATATATTAATATTGGGTAAATAGTAACTCTTGTTTAAGGTAAATGAAAATAAAAACAATATGGAACAAAACATGAGTTACTATTTACCCAATATTTATTATTGTCATTGCCATACTCGGGTAATAATTAAGCGATTAAATTATATCAAAATATAATTAAATCACTAGAATTATACTAATAATTTCATTTTGTTTTTTATTATATTTCAATACTTTTGTAGCATACATACTATTTATTTTATTTTATATTTATAAACGTAATATTTAGTAACAATTAACGGTTATTTGGTATTAATTAATAATTCTAATTTTGTTTTGTTTATGTTCCAGTATTTCTGCGAAATACTATTTAGTTTATTTTATAGTTATAAAATTAAATACTGACTTGATTAAAATTAACCGTCTTTAGTATTAATAATTTGAGTTTGTTTTTGTTTAAATATCAGTATATCTGCGACTACTATTTAGTTGTTTTATATTTATAAAAGTAAATATTGAGGTACAATTATTTGTCCTTACCTCATTTGGATTATTTGACACTTGTCACGGTTTATTTGTGATCTACTTTATCGGCTTATACAATTCGTTTATTGTATTAAATTTCTATATTGGCGTTGTTTTGTGGGATGCACTACTACTATGACCAGATTTAAATTTGCAAGCATAAATTGTAGATCGCTACTTGTTAATTTTGATTTACTTAAACTGCACATTATTTCTGGAAATTATGATATTATCGCACTGTGAAACCTGGCTAAACGAAAGTATCTTAGGTGGTCAATGCCACATTGATGGCTATAAACTGATACGAAGAGATAGACTCTCAAGAGGTGGGGGTGTAGCTTTTTATATAAAAAAACTATATAAAGTACAGAATAATTGACAGCAATCACTCAATTGAGCAATTATGGATCACATTTTCTATACATAAAGTCACTTTTATTGTGGGAGCTGTTTATAGACCTCCTACTTTAAACGTTTCTAGTTTTCTGGATTCACTAGAAGTATCTTTTAGTAATTTAATTCCTAGAACTGATAATTTTTTCTGTATTGGCGATTTAAATATTAACTTACTTGATGTTAATAATAATTCTGTGCGTCTTTTTGATTCCTCGCTATCTACTTTATCACTTAAACAAATTATTGACAGTCCTACTAGAGTAACTAATACTACATCAACACTTATTGATTTAATTATTACTAATAGTCAGCAAATTTATTCGGACCACAATATGATCTCATGTGACATCCGAGTTATGAGACCTAAAATTAAACCAGTAACACTCACCTACAGGCCTTTTAGAGAAATTAATGTGAATGATCTCAACACTGACCTTCCCCATTGTAACTTTGACTTTATTTACTCTCTAGCTAATATTGATGACAAAATTTATTATTTCTCTGCAACGCTTTTGGACTTATTTGACCTCCATGCACCTTTAAAAACAACAATATTTACAAAAAAGTATTGTCCATGGCTAACAGATAGCATTAGAAAATTAATAGACCTCCGGAATAATGCCCTCGATAGATTTAAAAGAACAAAAGATCCAAATCATTGGGAGTATTATAAATCTCTTAGTAATTTAACGACATCTAGTCTTAATAAAGAAAAGAAAGCATATTTTGAGCATAGCTTGAGAGCAAATAACTCTAAAGTGTTATGGAAAGAGTTAAAAAAACTTAATGGTCGTGGGGAGTATTCTGATGATTAATAATTATTTTGTAAACTGCATTCCTACCACTTTTATAGATAGCTCTGAATTAAACCAATACTATAGCTCACATTTACTTAATCCCCACAAACCAAGGTTTTCATTTACTGAAGTAAGTGAATCTGAAACAAATACTATAATTAATAATTTATCAGAGGGTTCACCAGGCAGTGATGGAATCAGCGCTAAAATGCTCAAATTATGTTGTCCATTCATTACCCCTTACGTAACACATATTATTAACAATTGTCTTTCACAGGGATATTTTCCATCCACTTGGAAAAAATCCCACATAATCCCTATACTTAAAAAAGCTTTAGTTACCGATCCTAAAGACCTACGGCCAATTAGTTTATTATGTATTTTATCCAAAATGTTGGAAAAAAGTGACTAAGACTCAAATTAATGATTACCTCTCCCGCAACTCCATACTACCTGCCACGCAGTCTGGTTTTCGTAAACATTATAGTTGTTCTACTGTTTTAACCGACATCACAGACAGTATAATTATCTCCCAGGACCAAGGTCTCCTTACGTTACTTATACTATTAGATTTTTCAAAAGCTTTTGATACTATAAATCATAACACACTGCTTGCAATTTTGTCTTATATTGGTTTTGATCAGTTATCCATTAGTTTCTATAAACATTACCTAACCAATCGTTCGCAAACTGTAAGATTGAAAAATAATTTTTCGGACGAACTCATAACCACTAAAGGTGTACCACAAGGCTCAGTCTTGGGACCTTTATTATTTTTAATATATACGTTACAAATATTTTCAGGTCTTAACTTAAATAATTACCACCTTTTTGCAGACGATACCCAATTGTTATATACATTTGCTGAGAAGGATGCTACTACAGCGTGCACTAAAATTCATTCTGATTTGAGTAAGATTATTAAAAAATGTAATGAGCACGCTCTCTTAATCAATAATGCAAAAACTGAAGCTAATTTATTTGGACCAAAAAATGCTTGAGAGAGAGTAGTTCCTCTCCTTTCAATAACTTTGGACAACACCAATTTGATTGAAATAAAAAATTGTGTAAAAAGCCTAGGAGTTCATATTGATACGAATTTAAGATTTTATAAGCATATATCTTAAATCTTAGGTTAATATATATAAATCGGCATTGTTTATCTCAGAGGCTGAAAACTATACTATGTGAATCTTTGGTCTTATCTCATTTTAACTATTGCGATGTAGTATGCCACTATTGTTTAGATAAAAAAACTATTGATAAAATTCAACTTTTACAAAATACCTGTTTAAGGCTAATCTTTGGTATTAGGAAATCCCAGCATAGAAGTCATAAGTTACAAGAGATAGGTTGGCTCAAGATGAGCGATCGCCGTGTACTTCATTTTGCCACATTCTGCCATAAAATAATCCAATACAAAACTCCGCCTTATCTATACCATAAAATTAAATTTCGCTCTGACGTCCATTCACTTAATGTACGCTTTAGAGGTTTATTAACTCCACCTCAACACAAATCAGCCTTTGCAGAAAGATCATTATCAATTCAAATTTCTAAAGTGTACAATAAGATACCACAAGCGTGTAAAGCGAAATGTGCCTTATCTTTTAGAAAACAGTATGCCAAACACCTTAAAAGCATTTGAATTTGTATCGGCCGGTTTAAGTGTGTATAAGTGACTCCTACTTCTGAACTCATTATTTACGGACTAACATTTATCATTATTGTAAAATTATATAAATACGCAACTTCTTCTATACTCGTAAAATTTATTTTTATCTAAACCTCTACAATGGTTAAGTTGAAAAACAGTCCCGGCTTACTAGCCAAAGACTAAACTACGCCATTAAATTTCAAATAGCTAATTACGTTTTTATTATTTTTGTTAAACTGTACTGCATTTGTATTTGAAATAAAGTTCATTATTATTATTATTGTGCAGAAGCATTTGATGTATCACTACTGCACATTTTTAATTTCATTTTAACGTCATTCACTTACCCTAATTTCTGGAAACGTATACAAGTCATAATTATTTACAAAAATATTGAGATTAATAACATATTACATTACTTTTTTTCTGATCTCTGAAAAATATTTTAAATCATTATTAATGTTATAATTTATCAACATGTTGAACCCAAAACATCAAGTACCATAATCAACATGGTTTTTTGACAGGGAAATTGACATTTTAGAATGAAATTGTCAGCATTTGGACTTAACTATAATCTTCTGGGCATTTTTCCTTCATATGTATCTAATAAGAAACATATTGTGTGATGGTTTTAAGTCTTTTAGATATACAGCTACTAGTGGGGTTCATCAATAATCCAATCTTGGGCCTCAAATAATATTCACAAACTGAATTCCATGTACCTTATGTATGCTGACGATTTTAAAATTTATCTATTATTTACTATTATTAATTTTGCAGGTTGTGTTTCTTTTTAACATGACATTTTATTTTTAGTCGATAGGTGTATCCAAAATAAATTAGAGTCTAATATCAATAAATGCATAATTGTATCATTCAGCAGTATACTAACATACTTTTTGATTATTACGTTTATTTTGCTAATATCACACATTATTTTTAAGTGACTCGACTTTCGATCATTAACTGTTTAACTATGTGTTTTTGTTTAATTTTCCAAGATGTATCACGAAATCGATTATATGATTTATCTTATGTAATACTCTTCATGTTCTTGTCGAATATTTTCTCCATGGTTTTTAGGTGTAATGTGGTTAGGGTCTATATGATTTAGGCTCATCTAATGTCCTATTGTCCACTTTATGTATAAATACCCCTTTTGCCTCCCTCTAAAACCGGGGTATTTACCCTAGCGTGTAGCTTACTTTGTATACTTCCCTGAGTCCTGGAGCAATACTCTCCAAGCCGCGCTGCAGTAGCGCGGAGAAGATACCGTCTATTACTGGGGATTTTTACGGCTTGCAGCTATTTATTGCCCAAGTCAATTTGCTAAGCGCGAATATTTTTCCAGCTGAGCAGTGGTTATCTTGACTGGAACAATGAGACTTTGTGTCGGTAAAAGCCGTAATTGTGTTTTTATCACCTACTTTTGATCCCGGGAAGTGAGTACCTAGGGATAGTTCTTAATTTCCTGTTGATCCTGGTTGTGCCATCAGTTCTTTATAAGATGCCAACCGCAATAGTATGATCCTGTGATAGGACCTTCCGAAGTCTACTGGCTGGGGTAATATTATCGATCCCCTCGCAATAGGCATTCTAAATCTCTCGTTAAGACTCCCTAAGGTGCTTATTGAATTAAATCAGGACCCGTTTGTAATCCAACTTGTCTGTGTTCTTCACTATGTTGAAGGATTTCCGAGCGGAAGTCCTGAGCTATCAAATTCCAACAAGCAACGTCTCCAGAAGTTTACCTTCTCCTCCGGGCAGCTTTTTTCATAGGCTGTAACATCTTTTAGGTGTAGTGAGGCTTGTTATAATTGCTCTATGGTCGAAATGTTACATTGGAGTTCGGACAGTATGTACTTATTATATAGTATCCAGTATGTTCTTCATAGCACCCTGCACTCTGCTATTTCCATACTCCCAGCTTACATATCGAACGCATTTGTTTGACGGTCCGACATAGAGGGCTCTGGGAGTATACAAATTTTTTTTATCAATTGCGCGCCCTACCCTGTAGCAAAGGTCAAATCAAGTATCTCTTGCCTTATCACGTTTATAAAAGTGTGCTTATTCTCCCTGTTTAAGATGTCTAGACCGCTAACGCATACATAATTAAGAAGTTATTAATATTTATATTTGAGCTGCCCCATACTGCATTGTGTTCATCGTATAGAATTACAGATAATATTTAACGCAGGATGATTACAATAATTTAGTTCATGTTGCGAAGTCAAGGTCGTTTCGTGAGCGACGGTATACATATATAATCATGTGTGGATTTAGTTGGTAAACGGTTAGTCTGTGCAATGACCAACGTTTCTCTTCTCTTGTTCGTGTTGTGGGCGATAGGTGTCATTGCATTAGTGCCGTCGATTTTAGCTCGTTGCATGAATTCGTAAATTAAAGCAAAGTAAATTGTGACTAGTAGTGTGGTAAAGTTTGTGTTTGTTTAGGGCGAAAGTATAAAGGACGGCCTTAAATCCGAGAAGGATTAAGTACTTGATTTTGTAAAATTCGTATAGAAGAATGTTAGTGTGTCTAAGTTGTCCATTTCTGCGACACCAGTCCATGAGCTCCTTCACTGTCTCGGTTAGTGGGTTATCCTCGTCGCCCAGAATTTAGGCCGAGGCAATTATAAATTATCTCTTTCCATTTCCCGTAGGTATATCCACAACCGTATCCACTAGTTCCTATATGACGAACTGTGGAATGTTACATGTTGTGTTACATACCAGATGGTACGATGTCTTCTGAAGTCCCTTAATCGCTTCTCCATGACCCAGGGCGTATAAATTAGCTCCACTTGGGCTCGCCCCCTAGCCAACCTACTGTCTAAGGCACTTGATGCTGCCTTTCAGTGGTGTTCCCACTGTTACTTCATTTATGGGCCTTAGAATTACCGCCACCTCTGGCCTAATTCAGTTTGTTCTGAGGAATGTTCTTGCCCTTTAGACACGTATTAGCCTGCTTCTAGAATTGTCTCTTAACCGGGCAATTACTTGGAGCCATCCAGATCCCTGTAGACAAATTGGCTTCTGAGAAACCAGTTGCGGTTTGCAGTGGCGGATTATCCTCCGAAGGGATTGCTTTTTTTGGAGTTACAGCTGGACCCAGGGGCTCTCTGGAGCTTTAGGCTCCTGCCTCTTCAATAGGCTTGTACCTCGTTGTATCGGTACCAAACGAGGTAAATTCGACCTTTCAGCTTCTCCATGGTCGTAGCATCCACTGAGATACTGATCTCTTTGGTGGTTCCGGCGGCCACACTTTTTATGAACCTCTAGTTTACAGGATCCGGTCGTACCTGTACCCTTGACTGCACGGAAATTATCCCAATAGGATGTCATTGTGAGGCATATCCTCCTCTTCAACGACTTTTAGGACATGGTACAGCCCAGGGAGATGATCTCGGCCCGATGCAATTTCAGCCACGTTGCTGTAGCTTTGTTGCCGCAAGTGATCTCAATCCATCCAGGGCGCTAGTCCACCAATTACCGCACCACTTCAACTATCTGGGTCTCTTGAGTGAGTTTAGATAATAAAAGCCTTAAAGTTCGTCTTATCATTTCTTAGATTGTATTTAGTTATAAATTATTAAATGGACAAATTTCGTATGAGACATTGTCATCTAAACTAAATTTTAATGTAGCGTTTTGTTTTAGACATCTCTTCTATGTGGATAATTGCAAAACTAATTATTGTTTAAATAAATATTGTTATGCTATAAATGAAAGATTGAGTCACCTTTCTTTACAAAATGTATTGAAAATTGTTATTATATGATACTATAAGCTCTTTATAAATTATAAATATTTACAATATTCTAAAAGATAACATTTTTAAACACAAACCAAATATTAAAGACAATATCTTCACTGCATCGGTGCTTGCATCAAGCGCTAATATTGCCAATTTGGTCACATCCGGTTTTCTCATTGTACCTCTCCTTCCATAATTTTCTCAAAATATTCCGCCTTAAGCAGGTTATCTTCTCCAACCAATTGAAATTTTAACAGCACACACCAAATATCGCTATTTAGCAAGGTATTGTTTTTAGCTGATTCGAATAAACTAGTTACCTCAAGATTGGGCTCGAGAATTTCAGATTCATCGATGCAAATTTTTGAATATTCCTTATAAGTTTTAAATCCACATTCCTTTATGTATTTCTTTATATCTTCATATTTTTCGCACTTATTCGTCTGGGTATTTTTTTTATATGCGAATCAATCCTGAAGGTCTTAAGATTATAATAGAAAGGAACTTTAAAAATTTAATATTTTTTTTGCAAATCACTTATCATTGTTTATTTACTAGAGGAATATTTTATATTATCATTTGTCGTTGCTATTAATTTTAGAAAACTTTTGCACTTGTTGATTTTCTGAATCAACCTTTTTGCATAATTTAAAAAAAAAATATATATATTTCTACATCACAAAACTAACAGAAGAACAAATTTAAGAGTTTTATAATAAAATTTAATTATTATTTAAAATTATTTCACCAGGGGTTAAGTGATGAAATAAACAATATATTTATATGTTATAAACATTTTCAATGATCTAAAATATATAACATTTATACGTTTCCATTTTTAATAGCCACATTTTAAAATAAAAATCACTACCGATGCAAGCACTTATATTGCCGACTTGATCACATTTGTCTTTCTCATTGTACTTTTCAGAACACTCTTTAATTGCATCGACAACGCTACTAAATGTAAAACCCATATCTGCCATAATTTTCTCAAAATATTGCGTTTTTATCAGGTTATCTTCTCCAAGTAATTGGAATTTCAACAGCATGCACCGAATATAGCATTTTAGCGAGGTATTGTTTTTAGCTGATTTCAATAAACTAGTTACCTCCAGAGTAGGCTCTAGAATTCTAGATTCATCGCTGCAAGTTTTCGAATATTCCTTATAAGTTTTTAATCCAATTTTCTTTATGCATTTTTTTATCTCTTTATATCGTTCGCACTTATCCGTCTGCGCAATTTTTTTTATACACGAATCAATTCCGAAGGCTTTAAAATTATTATAGAAAGGAATTTTATTCACTAAAAAATCTCCAACATCGGAAGTTAGGTTGTAATACTTAGCCCAGCAAAATATCTTGCATTCACTGGTATACACACAATATTGTCTTGCTTCATATTTTTTCGATTCAGAACTACGCCGAGCAATAGTCGCCTGAAAGAAAAGGCGAAACTTATAATTATGCAGTTATTTAATTTAATTAATATACTTACGGATACGGTGCCATGGCAGACCAATGCTAAAAATACAATGAGAATGGAATTCATTTTGAATTTGAAACTTGATTGGACTAATGCATGTATTTATATACGTACTATTTAGGTATATAATAGAATGCTTCCTGTTTTGTTACTAATAATTTTATGTTTAAAATTCATTGAATTTTTTTTTTATAATAAAGCGCGTTTAATAATGTCTATTATATAATTTGAAATATTATTATTCTTTCTAATTTTAATATTCTGATGTTTTGGTGTTATGTAGTATAATTTAAATATTGTAATTATAAAAATGTCAAAAATAAAATTACTCATAATAATAAAACTTAAAGTTTTCTTGGGTAATTTAAAATTTACGGATATTTTTATTTAAACAATTATAACTGAATTTCTTCGTTTGCTTTCTCATATAAATGCATTCATGAAAATTAAATTGACCTTTTCAAATTGTATTTGTAAATGTATATCGAAAAACTAAGTAAAAAAAACATAAACTATAAAAACAAATGGTGCCCAAAAATTAAAGCAAGATTTAAAACTAGTTACCTTCAGATTGGGCTCGGCAATTTTATATTCTTCGCTACATGTTTTCAAATATTCCTTTTAAGTTTTTAATCCACTTTTCTTTCTCGTTTGCACTTATCTGTCTGTATATTTTTTTTATAAATGAATCAATCCCGAATGTTTTAAGACTATTATAGAAAGGCATTTTATTGGTTATAAAATCTCTATCATCTGAAGGGAGGTTGAATTGCTTAGCCCAGCAAAATATCTGGCAGTTCTTGCTTCTTAAACATTTTTCTGTTGGTTCATATTCTTTCATTTCAAAACCACGCAAAGCAATAATTGGCTGGAAAATGGCCTTACTGATTGTTCCAATTAATTAATTTAAATAATTTACTTACGAATACTGTGCTATGACAGAGAAATATTATCTGATTGAAATTCATTTTTATTTTCAAGCTTGTTTTGATTAAAACATAATAATAACAAATGCAGCGCTTTAAAAAGTATGGCGAAATTCTATCAGGTCCCAAACTACATGTATCATCTCATCATCATAGATTCATACAATTAAAATGGTGATGTGGCCATCATAGTACTTTCCCTATATTTTACTCAAAAACTATGCGGTTTATGCAAAAAGGTTATTCATAATAATTTATTCAATTTTGAATTCTCTACAATTATTTGTTATATAACTTTCATGTTGCTTCAATAGTTTATTAGCAATTGGCAAAAAACATCAAAAATTTCAATTAATATTTTTTTTTCTCGAAAGTTAAGTTAAATATTCGAAAAATATATTTTAACAAAATTTATTCAGTTTCTCATTCTCTTTAACTTTTGTTTGAAAAGTTTTGTAATATTTTTCATATTAAAAAAAATATCGGAAAAAAACAAAAAACGCCTCGAGTAAACACCCACTTCCGGTTTATGAATGTTTACCAAAAGCTTTTCAGTTCCAGTTTTTAACGATAAAACCTTACGATTAAAGTTTCATCTCAATCGGATCAGTCGTTTTTGAGATACAGCACCAACGGACAGACAGACAGACAGACACACACGCAGACACAATTTTTTTTTCCAGAAATTAGTTTGATGGACTCAAGGGACCTCAAAACGGATATTTCTGCAAAAAAAAAAATTTAAAAAAATCGCGATCACAATACTTCTCCTATATATACTTCGTATATAGGGAAAGTAAAAAATATCACGAATACTAACAAGGCAATCTAAAGCTAAAATATTTTTAAAAAGGCAAATTTAGAAACACAAATACTCAGCAAACCAATTTGTAGACTCAGATATATTGGAGGCACCTTTATCACTATACGCATGATACTTGAACGTTTAATGAATACACCGACAGGATTTTGATATTAAGTAAATGTCATGAAAACACCGTTGCAGCCGATAAACGATATCGGGAGAATTTTTCGCGGGGGCCCAAAGGAAAACATTTTCAAGAATTGAAACCCGTCTAAGGGAAAATTGTACGTTTAAACCCAATTTTGGCAACAACGACAACGCAAGAGCAGTCCGAACTCCTGAACTAGAAGAAGAAATTCTAGATTACATAAAAAAACATACTACCACTACTAGTACTTTGGATATGACCACACATTTTGGATTATCCACTACGACTGGAATATTACCAAATAATGCAGCAGAAGAAAATGATAAGTTTTTAGAAAAAGTGGTTTTTATTGATGAAATTTACATAGTTACCCAAATAAAAATCTAAAATTTTTGAAAATTTGGAGATATCAATGATTTTTTCTCAACTGGGCTGTCATTGTTGGACCCGTTTTCTTGCCATCAAGACTTATTTATTTATTTACATCTTTCGTATTTTTTCTTAGAAAAATACATTTAGAAACAAATTAACTACAAAAATATACATTAAAAAAAAAATTTAGTAGTCAGACAACGTTCAAAAAATGTAGATTTCCTATGTCGGACAGAACGGAAGAATTTAAAAGTTTAACGAATTTATATGACATCATATCTAAGACCTCCCTGAGCTGGCAAAATGTATTAGGTTCCCAGGCCAAAAATTTTCCAAGATCTCACCTAAATACAAACCTATTTTGGCACATTTTTTTTGCGAATCCTCAATTCGCCATCCCCGAATTATCGAAATCGCCCTGAAGCTTTGAGAAAAAGTTTTCGTACCCGAGTTCAACAGTGTCATTTTCGAAAGGAATAAATCGGCTTCCAACGTCCTCCTTGGCTTTGAAATGGTGCAGGTCCTTCCAGCGGAGACTACAAGATGATGGGCCGACAAGTGCCAATATGTAGGGTAGTTCCTTTTTCTGAATTTTTGAATACTTGTAATCTGGTTCAGGTTTATCTGTAATGAAGCATGCAAAGTTTTCTGAATGAATATCCTTGATTTTTTGATGATCGATCAATCTCAAACATCCAAGCATATCCTTTCTGATAAATTAAGGATTTAGATGTGAACTATTCAAAAATATGTACCCCTCTGAAACCTTCCAAAACTCTCAGAACTAGAAATTACACCCAGTAATACGAGAATCGAATTATAAAAAATATATCAAAACAGCATATATTAATTGAATCAATACGCAAGTGTTTCAGTGGCATAGGCCAACACTTAGGGTATATTGAAGAACTTAGCAGAGATAACCTCACCTATGTAGTGTTCCAAAGGTATCTCTAACTTATAGGGGAAGTTCAATAGATGAGAGACCCAGTTTTTAGAAGGTGCAATTAAATAATCTGGTGCAAGTGTTTTTAATAAAAAAATCTTTTAATTAATATACCCTCTACCAACTTCAATATAGTCTCTTCCGTATTATTCAACTTCTTCTTGTCTATCTCGTAGTCAAACAAGGGTTAGAGTGGAAGATCGTCGCTGCTGGACGAACTCCGCCCAGCTTCGTCCATCCAAAATTTTTGTACGTTTCGTATAATTTTTGTGTATATATTGATATGTATTTTTTTATTTTTGGATAGTAAGCTAAAGATTAATAAACATAAACATATCTTCTTGTCAGCCTTTGATTTGCTGGAAATTGATTATGTCTTCTTTCTCTCCACTAAAATTTAAGTGGGCTTTTTCGTTCAACTTCTTCTTGTCCATCTTCCCATCATCTTTTGATTGGCTGTAACTTGATTCTGCCCTGCTTTCTCTCCGGCCTCCGATAATTCCTTGCCCACCTTGATGACATGCCTATTAATTTTTGTTTATTTTTAAGTGAAGTGTTTTCCAGATGTACGTTTTTGTAAACTCTTGGCATATTTCTTTCGCGAATACCGAATTCAACACCGCCGAATATTCCACGACTTTCAAAATTTTGCCGCTACAATTCGAACATATTGCGAATAATGCAAATAAGCGCTTCCTCCGACTTCAACTTGTCTTATCAAGAATGTCGAAATCGCCGAGGAGCTGTGAGAAAAAGTTTTCGTACCCAAGTTTACCAGTGCTTGTACGAACATATCAATTTTGAGAGAATTGCATCGGCTACCAGCGTCCTCCTCGGGCTTGGTATTTTGGCAGGTCCCTCAAGCTCTTTTTTCTGAATACTTGTAATCTGGTTTAAGTTTCTCTTGAATGAATAATGCAAAGTCTTTTAGTAAAATATCCTTGATTTTCTGATGAAAGCTCAATATCAAATACATAAGTATATAGCATAGTCTCTCAGATAAATTTAGGCTTTAGATTAGTTCACATTCAAAAATAGGCACCTCTTCCAACCATTCTAGAACTATCAGAGCTGGAAATTACTCAAGTGATTGGAATCAATACGCATAGAAAGTATTTCAGTGGCATTGCCGACTGTTTCAATTTACATAAATTAATTAATGTGTGTATATGTACCACGAAGTGGAGGCCTCCAAGATTCAATAATTAATCAGTATAATTTATGGGCTATTTCTAAATATCTAGGTGTGGGCAAATTATAAATGACAATACAATATGGTCCAACTGTTTTAATAATAAAATAGCAAATAAATGCAAAACTTCAAGAAATACCGTTAAGAAAATAACATCAGCTGTTGAACACTGGAGTAGAATATGGTTTAATATTGAACCAAATGTAATGAATCAATATTTTTAAAATTTATCTTCAAATATTTTAAAAGCATTACCACCGGATACCAACAATAATGGGACGGATAAAATAGACAGAACAATTTACCTACATTTACCAATAATAATAAATGATGTTAAAAATTTTGTTCAAAGTATACAAGCAAAAAATAGTGGAGGCATCCATGTTATTTATTCAAACATACTTAACAAATGAATTTTTACCGGCGTTCAGTTTACCTGAATAATAATTTGCAAAAATTCCGCATTATTCCAATAATCCAAACGAGATAATTTTCCAAAATGTGCAGCTGCCAGTGCGGAACAATAGGACCGAAAACTTATTGCACTTTTTCGGCATGATACTTGATAGGCTTTTTTTCGAACAATCAGTGTGTTTTTGTTAAATTTCTTTGCGCAAACACCGTTTGTTGAAGCGGAATTAATTATTTTGGCTAATTTAAAATGTGACCAAATTTTATGGTGTGGTGTATAAGGTTCTTGTCACTTGCCAGTTGATTGTTTTTTTTTTGTCGTCTGTTTTTATGTAGCAAATAAAATGCTCTGGTTAAGATTGAACACAGTTTACAATATCAAAACACTGTGATAATTCATCACGAAGATGAATTCGAGGTATGCTTTTTGAACAGGTTTCACAAGAAAGCTTCGGGCTTTCGTAAATTATTTAGTTGTGAACTAATTATTCCAGTACTTAAATACAACATATAAGAGGTTAATTCGAAAATGTTATTCTAATCACATTCACATTTAGAAATTCCAATTTTAATAATCCAAAAGCCATTTGTGGTCACGTTTATTCTAAAGAAAGGTAAGTCCAGTCAAATTCTTAAAACCATTATGGATGATAACACAATTATTTCTAGTAAAGGGGAATAATTTGCTTAATTTTTAATAGTGTTTACCAACCTACAATCATAATCATCACTGATAAAATAAGTTATGGTGGGATTTCAAAAACTGTTATTGATGAATTGATTAATGGTTGAGGCGTTAACTTCGTGATACATTTTGGAAAATTAAACAAAAACGTTTACTTTGATAATGATCAGTTAATGATCGAAACTCGAGTCACTTAAAAATAAAGTGTGATATTAACAAAGTAAACGTTTTTGTTTAATGTTATTGATGAGTTCAATCCTTTCATTTAAAAAAAAAAAATCGGATGTGCTGAATGAATTTCTTTATTAGAAGAGTGATGTCTGCCTTGGTCATAATGGTTTATTTGGTTTTCTTCTTCATAATTGTGCTTTTACGCGTAGCCGTCTTGTGGCTATTATTTAACCTGTCTCTTTCTTTGGAAACAATTCAAAGATTGGCGCGTTTATTACAGCAACTTATAAATTAGCCGCTCAAAAGTATATTGATAATATTAGGCTCTTTACTATGTGTGGTAGATATTTGGAAAGTTAAGCTTCTCGCATAACAGCAGTTTGTCAATCTTCGATCTTGTTTTAAAGGTAAAATCATTGCTATTTGCAGAAATATTATATGAAAATTTGATCAATGCAGAATAAGGCAGAGATGTAATGAAAATAAACTGACACTTAATATTAAAAGATGCATTTTTTCATTATAAATCTAAATAATTTAATTCTTAAATATGTAGAGTTTGACGATTGAAACAAACACGATTCAGTATAGATATATTCTTCATGTAGGTACAATAACCACACAATATATCCATATTCATAATCGATAATACATATCCAAATTAAAATTATCCTCTATTTAATCGTTAGTCTACTAAATATTGGAGAATATATAATAATAATAATAAACGTCTTTATTAAATTTAAAAAAATAGTTTTCAAAGAAAAAATGTATAAAAGTAGAGGCGAAGTTGAGTCAGCATTATCTGTTACTGTTCTTTCACTTAACCCATTATAATTAATCCAGTTGAGTATACAATGATATGACATGAGTATTTATAAATATATACAAAAAAACGTTTAGTCTCTGGTTCACATACTTTACCAACCTCAAAGCTCATCTTGACAATTAATTTGCGTATCTGTATTGTAAATGCTGGTATTGTCGCAGATTTCAGGTTTGAGGGGATTATGTTGTATAACTTATATATGTTGTAAGTATAACTTCTAAGAAAGAAGGCAGTTTTATGTTTCGGAGGTAATATTAATCCCCGAAACCTGACGTTTATATTATGAATGTCAGTTCTAAAAACAGTTCTGTGGTACAAGTAGGTAGGATTTTGAAGACTGATTATCTTATGATATAGTGTGTAAGAGTGAAGTTTTCTTCGATTAGCTATATTCACCAATTAAGTTCGGAACACTTTCCACTGATGTGATCATACTTTCTTATCCCAAAAATTAATCGTATGCACGAATTTTGGACTCGAATGTGACGAAATACCGTATACAAAGTATTTCGTCACATTGTCCAGGCAAGCGCTGCAGACGACATCAGAAAAATTGAAGTGACCTAATACTAGCCTCTCACAAAGGATGCGTTTAGTGTTTTTATTAAAAAAAAATCTATTAGAGTATATAATTCTTAAACTGTTATAAGCGTGCTTAATACATTGACTGATATGATTCTTAAAACGCAAATCACAGTCTAGGATTAATCCTAGGTCCCGTACAGATTCTACAATTGGTATAGAGATGTTATCGAGTTGAATATTTAATGACTGTCTAGCATCAGAGACACGTTTCTTAGTGCCGAATAGAATGACAGATTGTTTTACTTGGATTTATTATTAAAGAGTGTTATGATTATATATTTTATTCATTATTCCCGTTAATTCTTTTTGAGAAACTTAACTCACTCTCTAAATTACAAGGAAGCTTTTTAAACCATGACGATACTCAAAAAAGTTCGGTTGTTTTATATACTGTTTTTTCATTCCTAAAAGCCATACAATTCTGGATATAAAATTGTCCTCCTGTTAATTTAAAAATGCATACCTCTTGAAATAGAGTTATATCAAAATTGTCTCCTTGGTCTAAATGAGGTTCTATGAGAGAATTGATACAATTTATAGACTTTCTAATAAATACAGTTAATAGTTATAATATTTTGATTACAGTATAACTACAATAATTTAATTATTGCCCATGTGAAACTTGGTTAAGTTACCAGCAATATAAACTGTAATCTAATTTAGTGCACTCCCAAACTTGTACTGGTCTTATAGGTTCTTTCTTTTATTGTTGTGAAGTGTTACTTGTCGCGTAAATATATATTAATTAAGCATCTTCAGCTTAAGTTTAATTAGTCAAACCTAGTAGTTCCATACTTTTTGATATGCTCAAATGTTTACCGAAACCTTTATTGTGAATATTTTGAGATATTTTACTCCTGTAGATAGTAACTACGCCCATACATGTATTTTAAATTTTAATTATGTTTTTAAAAGACATTGTTTTATACAAGAGATTTTTATCCCGAGGTAGCACTAGATTATTTTTATCATTTTATTGATAGGTTTGGGAAAAAATCTGATAATTCTAGATTTCTTCTTTATATTAATCACATTCTATATCCATTATTACGTGTCTCTCACATGATTTCACTTCATGAATTTATGTCTAATTAACTAGGCATGTTTTCCGAGATAAGGCATTTAGCTCTCTGTAAATTGCATCATTTCGATCTTTTGTGTTAAAGTCAAATATGAGAAATATGTTCAGCTATCTTGTCTTTACTTATCATTTTCAATTATGCAGCGTCACCTATGATGAGTTTTCTTTTTCTATAAGTCTCATTAGAATGTTTTAGATTGATACGTCTAAGAAAAGCAATCGATTGTTTTCTTAATTTTTATTACAAATAAGTATATCGTCAATGTATGAGGAATGTTACTCTATTTGCAATGAATAATTTCTTAGATCATTAGTATCTAATTTGTGAAATTGTTGCGTATGTCTAGATTGAAGTGGATATTTGAAATATTTAAAAATTATTCAAAAGTGGAGGACACCTGTTGTTTTGTTTCAAAAATATTCGTCTAAAATTTTTTATCCTAATTCTTTTTCTTATTTTAAATAGTAAATATAAATTATCTTGCTGATACATGTCAAAATGCTAAAGGTAGGTGTTAGCAAACATTTCAAAATAAATAAACAATTAACTTTGTTGGTATCACTTTTTTAGCAAATATATTTTACGATATTATATATAAACAAATATTTTCTTAACTACATTTTTATATTTATTATTCTTAGACTTCTAAACAATAATACGTGCTTTATAGATTATAAACATTTAACAATAATTATCGTATCGGTACCAAACGAGGAAAATTCGACCTTTCAGCTTCTTAATGAACAGAGCATACACTGAGAAGGTGACCTCACCCTTTTTATGAGCCTCTAGTTTACAGGATGCGGTCATTTCTGTAGCCTTGACTGTCCGGAAAGTATGTCGTTGTGAGGCATGTCCTCCTCTCCAACGACTTTTGGATCATGGTGCAGTTAATGTACCGCATTGTTTTAGACATCCCTTCTATGTTGATAATTGTAAAACTAATTATCGCTTAAATAAATATTGTTAAGCTATAAATAAAAGATTAAGCCTCCTTTCTTCACAAAATTTATTGATCGCAAATATACATTTTGGTCACGATGGCACCATTTTCAATCCTAAACTGATTTGCAATTAATACATTTTGTGAAGAAAGGAGGTTCAACCCTTCATTTATGGTATAGTACATCTAGGCGTAACTCAACAATCATTAAAAAAATATTGTTATGACCTTAATCATTGTACACAATAATTAGAATCAGCCAAAACTAATTGCTCAATTTACAAATATTTTTGTATATCTATTTATTGTATCTCTGATCAACGTTAACTAATAATTAGTAGTTTAGATCATTTTTGATATGTTATTTATTATGACCTTAATTCATATAATGTTTTATTTTACTTTATTGTACCTAGTTACATATTGGTTACTTTTTTCTGTAATTTATATTTTCCTGTAATTGGACAATTATCTGTTGAATCAAGCACAAGCCAAATGCTACTTAAAATCATACGATATTGAGAAATATAAGTTACAAAACAATTAATAAAATGTACTAAAGACCTTTACTTTGTAGAAAATTGAATAATAATTAGACTTTAAAATGTTATTTGTTATTATATGATACTATAAAGACAATATATTTACCACATCGGTGGTCACATTCGGTTTTCTCATTGTACTTTTTCTTTCATAATTTTCTTCCCAAACAATTGAAATTGCAAACAGCAGACACCGAATATCGTACTTTAGCGTGGTATTGTTTTTAGCTGATTCGAATAAACTAGTTACCTCAAGATTGGGCTCCAGAATTTCAGATTCATCGATGCAAGTTTTTGAATATTCCTTATAAGTTTTAAATCCACATTCCTTTATGCATTTCTTTACATCTTCGTATCTTTCGCACTTATCCGTCTGGGTATTTTTCTTTATACACGAATCAATCCTGAAGGTTTTAAGATTATTATCGAAAGGAACTAAAGATTAAATATTTTTTTGCAAATCACTTATCATTGTTTATTTATTTATTATATTTCTACATCACAAAACTAACAGAAAAACAAATGTAAGAGTTTTATATTAAAATTTAATTAATGTTTAAAATTATTTCACCAGGGGTTAAGTGATGAAATAATCAATATATTTATATATAAAATATATATGATTTATACGTTATCATTTCTGCTTCCCACATTCTAAAATGCATATCACTACGGATGCAAACACTTATATTGCCGACTTGATCATATTTGTTTCTCTCATTGTACTTTTCAGAACACTTTTTAATTGCACCGACAACGCTGCTAAATGTAATAATACCCATATCTGCCATGGTTTTCTCAAAATATTTCGTTTTCATCAGGTTATCTTCTCCAAGCAATTGAAATTTCAACAGCATACACCGAATATAGCATTTTACCGAGGTATTGTTTTGAGCTGATTTCAATAAACTAGTTAACTCCAGATTAGGCTCCAGAATTCCAGATTCATCCCTGCAAGTTCTCGAATATTCCTTATAAGTTTTTAATCCACTTTCCTTTATGCATTTTTTTATATCTTTATATCGTTCGCACTTATCCGTCTGGGTAATTTTTTTTATACACGAATCAATCCCGAAGGTTTTAAAATTATTATAGAAAGGAATTTTATTAATTAAAACATCTCCAACATCGGAAGCTAAGTTGAAATACTTAGCCCAGCAAAATATCGTGCATTCACTGCTTTGCAAACACTTATTTCTTGCTTCATTTTTTTTGTCTCCAAAAGGATCCAGATCAATAGTCGCCTGAAGTAAAGCCGAAACTTATAATTATGCAGTTATTTAATTTAATTAATATACTTACGGATACGGTGCCATGGCAGAGTAAAGCTAAAAATACAATGAGAATGGAATTCATTTTAAATTTCAAACTTGATTGGACTAATGCATCTATTTATATACGTCCAATTTATGTATGTAATAGAATGCTTCCTGTTTTGTTACTAATAATTTTTTGTTTAAAATTCATTGAATTATTTTTTTACTATAAAGCGCATTTAATAATGTCCATTATATAATTTGAACTATTATGATTCCTACTAGTTTTTATACTCTGATGTTCTGGTATTATTTAGTATAATTTAAATATTGTAATGATAAAAATGTCAAAAATAAAATTACTCATAATAATAAAACTTTAAGTTTTCTTGGGTAATTTAAAATTTACGGATATTTTTATTTAAACAATTATAACTGAATTTCTTCGTTTGTTTTCATGAAAATTAAATTCACCTTTTTAAATTGATATATGATTTGAATATGTCCAAACATTGTAATGCATATAGAGAAACTAAGTAACAAAACATATAAGGCCGTACTATAAAAACAAACGGTGCCCAAAAATTAAAGCAAGCTTTAAATAAAATGAAAACAGCCTTGAGCCTGATAGTAATGGAATGACAAATAAAATTTTTATTGGCCTATTGCGACCTCTAAGGAATTATATGACCTATCGTACCTCTTAAATCGTTTCGTGCCTTTGCCTTTAAAGCAATTGGCCCTTAAGGATAACCGCACGGCAATATAAATTGCGTGCATAATTTGTGTGAATTTATTATTTTCATTTGAACATGTGTACAATTATAGATTTATCTAAATTAAAATTTTATCAGCATATACCGTATATAGCATTTTATTGCGGTGTCGTTACTAGCTGATTGCAATAAACTAGTTA
This sequence comes from Ontholestes murinus, assembly GCA_963969525.1. Taxonomy (NCBI): domain Eukaryota; kingdom Metazoa; phylum Arthropoda; class Insecta; order Coleoptera; family Staphylinidae; genus Ontholestes; species Ontholestes murinus. The sequence continues at coordinate 82,012,500 of OZ018387.1, forward strand.
CCTTCAGATTTGGCTCGGCAATTTTAGATTATTCGCTACATATTTTTGAATATTCCTTATAAGTTTTTAATCCACTTTCCTTGCATATTTTATATCCTTATATAGTTTGCACTTATCTGTCCGGGTATTTTTTTTATACATGAATAAATCCCGAATGTTTTAAGATTATTATAGAAAGGAATTTTATTGGTTATAAAATCTCCATCATCTGAAATGAGGTTGAATTGCTTAGCTCAGCAAAATCTCTGGCAGTTCTTGCTTCTCAAACATTTTTCTGTTGATGCATATTCTTTCATTTCAAACCCATGCAAAGCAATATTTACCTGGAAAATGGCCTTACTGTTTGTTCCAATTAATTACTTTGAATAATTTACTTACTTATACTTTGCTACGACAGAGAAATGCCAGCAATATTATCTGATTGAAATTCATTTTTATTCTCAAGCTGAATTTAATTAATACATGTATTTACAAGTATATGTAAGTACTAGTTTATGTATGTAATATAATGCATCCTGTTTTGTTAATAACAATCACTTTTTTAATATTTTATGCATAAAATGCATTTATTTTTTATATAATGCGGAATTAATTATACCAATTATATAATTTGAACTATTATTATTCCTATTAAAATTAATATTCTAATGTAGTGGTATTATTTAGCATAATTTAAATATACATCCATCCATGAGAAATAAATTTAGTTTCTTATGTTGATGTATGATTTCAATTTGACCAAAAAGTGTAACTTATATATATATATATATATATATATATATATATATATATATATTTACATGCAATTAACAAAATGACAATGGAATTATACAATAGTTTATTTTTCCTGTAAATCGGCTATCGACCTGCGGTGTGTACCTTCTATTTATTCGATAAAGGAGATTCGATGACTTTCTTTCACCACTTTTATTTAAAATTCTCGACCGACAGCTAGTCATTATCAAACTGTATACAGAGTAGTTAAAAGGCGGCGTTTACATTATGTCAATCTGTTCGTTATGTAAGAAAATTCCGGGAATAGTCTTAGCTTTATAAATTTAAATCCATTCTAGTAAATTCATGTTACGACCTCTACCCACTAAGTGGATTTCCGAAAATACATCGTTTCCGTAAGTGGTTTGTCTCTAGTAAATGATTAGCAACAGTTGAATTATACTTTTTATGATAGATAGATGGATATTTATACTAAGACTAGGTATTTTAATCTAACCTTATCAATAGAGTAATCAGATTCCCGATTACTAGATTTATAAAATAACATAGTTTCTTTAAATTTAATTCTAATAAATTTCTCCTACCAGGAGGCCAACTTCAATAAATCAACTTTTAAATGCTGATAATATACTACCATTTACTCTAATATATAACTTTAAATCTTGAGCAAATAAAAGAATTTTGCTATAATCAATACTCTTTCTAACTGAATAGTTGAGGCTGTTAGTTGTTGAAAGTTAATATTCTAATCACATTCTTAAATTTCATTTACGGAAATTTACAAAAGTGCTTAGAATACTCTTTCTATATCATTATTAAATATCAAAAATAAAATAGGTCTGCAATTATATCATTAAATAAAACTTTGATATACAACATTACTCAACCTAACAAATTGTTGACAGCGACGTAAAAAACTAGAAAACCAACGAGTCACCTACGCTTTAAGAAATAATTTCTTCAATAATAATACGATGCTGAGCTTGATCAAAAACCTTGAAAAATCAGTATTAAAAGGAAAAACTTCATTCCCTTCTCCAAGGTATTGATATGCCTAACGGGAACGAAAGAAAATTCATGACAGTTGATCTCTCAGTCATAAAACCATGCTGTTCAGGAATTATAAAATGTCTACAGCACCCGGATAATTTAACAGGTACAAGTTTATCCAATATTTTTGGTAAGGTTTATTGTATTGCCACGCATCTATAATTCTAGATCCGTTCGTAAAAATGTGCCCAACGTAGCTGTCCTTCCAGAAAGCTGGAAAGACACAACATTTTAGAGAGGATTCAAATAGAGGATGAAATGGTTTTACGAGTGAAAAATTATGGCGGAATTCTAGCAGGTCCCGAACTACATGTATCATCTAACAGATTCATACAATTAAAACCATCACGAAGCTAAAATATTTAAAAAAGAATTTAGGAACAGGTCCCAATTTATTCCGATACACTGTCAAATATTGGAGGCACTTTTATCATTATAGGTCATGATATTTAGATAAACATTAGTATCATGATAATGGCACATGTATGACCAAATTTTTTTGGGTACTATCCTAAGCTTTAACTTTCCGCCATCGTACACTCAGAGTTAGAATATAATTTTTTTATTAAGAAACAAACACTCTGAGCGCAACTTTTAAAATTGTATTCAATCACTGATTGAACCACATTATTTATATCGTGCATGCACTATTTCCTTCACTCTAATTAAATTTATAAGTTAGTAGTTAAACCATTTAGGTTAACCGGATAATATAACCTTATTCGTTAATAAAAACTTGTTAAAAGCACTGTAGACTATATTGTTAAATGTTGTTGTAGATTCACTTATTTGTGTAGTTGAAAGAAGAAGCGAATAATCAACTGATGCAGGGCAATTATTAATTTTCTCATAGTCAGCTCTTTTAAAGTCATAAATTATATCCTGAACTTATATCTGTTAAACGATGTTGTTAAACTATAACTAATATGATGATGACTAGAATCAAATAGAGGGTCGTCGGAACAAGCATTAGTAATATGTTTCTGAATTATAAAATACAAGATCTAATACTACTCCTCTATCATTAGGTATCATATTTAAATGCCGAATATTATGAATGTCTAATGGATCGGCTATTGTCTGTTCAGTCGGATAAACAATGATATACAGAAATACATTATTAAGAGTAGAATCTCAGAGAGCATTTGGTCATTGTAGACACCACAAAATATATATTTACTATTTGGATACATATCACATAACATATCAATTGCAGAACAATGACTTAAAGGTGGAATATAAGTTGATCCAATGATTAAATTATTTTCTACCTTAACAAACAAATCATTATATTGCAAACGTTTTGATCGCAGTTTAGACTTCACAGCAATTACATTGCGAACAAGTAAGTCTATAAATTCCAGATTCGTTCATTATATCTATTTCCGTTTTACAGTTAAAAATTGTCGAACTTACTTTACTATGGGGTTTAAAACAAATATCGACGTTTTTCAAGAACTTTTTTGATTTTTGAGCTTAAAATTCCAAAATAAGTGTTGATTTGAATGATTTTTTTACTGTTTCTGATTGTGCATATAAGTATTTGGTAAGACGCTTAATTTCGAATTGATTAATTAATTATTTGATGGTCGCTTCTTCGTATCCATTATTAATAGCAATATTTTTTAATGTGTGGATTTCGTTGGAAAAGGTTTGTGGACTTAAAGCAATATTGAGGACTCTATTAATCATTGAATTGAAACTTGCTAATTCGTGTTTTTGGGGGTATCGAGAATGATGAAATCGGTACAAGTAGGTTTTCTCTAAACTATTTTTTATGGAATGTGGATTTTTTAATTCAGTGATAAATTTGAAGATAGAATCCATGTCTATTTATATGTATTTGAAAATGATACAACTAGACGTATAGTTTTATTTTCTTTATGATTCTTGAAAAAACCGTACAGTTTAGGAGGTATAAATTTAATTGGGAATCGGGTTTCGCTATTGTTAAATGAAACATTTGATACGTTTATAATTTCATTATTTTTTGTATATATTCCGGTTTTTTAACTACTATTGAGTTGCCTTTATCTGCCTTGGTGATGATTAAGTTGTACTCTTTTACTTTTTTCTTTATTAGGGCCATAAATAAAATTCACTTTGTTGTTATCAGACATGGTTTTTATTATTAGTGACCGGTTTCAACCAAATTGTAGTTTGAAAATGATCATGTAATGGTTGAAACCGGTCACTAATAAAAAAAACCGTGTGTGATAACAACAAAGTAAATTTTATTTATCGCCTAATTTTCAAAATTTATCACAAAATAATGGCTTCAAGTATCAACTATATTCTTTCTTTATGTTTTCAGTTAGTTTATAATAGGAATTTGATACTTATAGTGTTTGTTTTACAAATTAAGTAATTCTTAATTTTCATAATTATTCAAAGTGATTTGTTACTACTATTTCTTTCAAACGGCAATATTTAATGAATTTTTAAGATTTGACTTGAACATAAATGTTTCTTTATCATCTGTTTTGTTTATCAATCTATCATAAAAGTTTTCTATATTTTCAGCTGAAAGTTTTTCTGTTTTTCTAGTTTCTTCTTCTGAAATCTTGATTTATTTTATCCGATCTTGTTTACTTTTTTTGGGACGTAGTCATCAAGCAAATCGAATTTAACAGAATGGAGATGGTGGATGAGTTTTGTGTGCAGATTTTTATATAATATATATATATATATATATATATATATATATATATATATATATATCATGGTTATATCTTTGTGTTTGAAACAGAATTTTGCTCCTTCTTTTAGCCATGTACTTTCTGCTGATTTGCAGTTAGTTGAACGAACTTGGTAATGCGCGAAAAACAATTAAATTCTTTTGAACCCTAAGACATGTATGAACTTTAGGGAACCAAACAGCAGATGAACTCACGAAAAAGGCTGTAGGCGCCGTAAGAGAAGATATTCAATGCCTAGATAGTAATACGCCATTCATCTAGGCGAAAAATATAATTTAGAAGGAAATATGGTGAGTGCATAAATTAAGAGAAGGACAACATTCAAAAACCCCGGAAAAGACACAGTTAATGACAGAACACGAACATTTTAATAAATTCTTAAACAAAATTAGAAAATCAAGAACAGAACATTACAAATGTGGAGGCGGAATAGATAGCCAGGAAAATGTGATGTTTTCATATTCATCTATATAAAAACAACGAGAGAAGGCTCATAGGGAACTACTTATGGTTAGTTTTAAAGCGGCCACATAATTATGACGAGTTGCTAAATTTAAGAAGAAAGCATTTATTTCGGAAAGTTTTCAAATTGTTTGTGAAGTCAATGGATAAATTTAAAGCGGGTTAAAGAAGGCATAAGAAGCAAATCGGCCAAGCACAGAATCAGTATTAGCGATGCATGTGTGTACCAGAAGAAAGAACGGCGAAAAAAAAAATAATAATGTGGGGAACACTAGTGGTGGATTGACTAGAAATAAGAAGAGAGGAAAGAGAAAAGGGAATAAGTTAGCTGTGGATTGAGTAGATGTTGGTAGTTGTTTCAAAAGAAAGAGGAATAATACTAAGGGGAGTAGTTATTATGAGGGTGGAATATAGTTGAGAAATCCTGGGAGTACAAACATAGGTTAGGTTAGGTAAAAATTGTTTCGACGTGCACAGCCATTTGGGGAGTAGCGACCCCACACAAACACATTTTTTTTCTGCACATGAGTTGGTATCGCTTAGCGTCCCTGCACTACGGTCTCCGTGGTCCTTCTATGCGCCTCTGGATGTTTTTCTCCCTATGTACTCCTGTGTCTTCTATGAAGTCCAGGAATTTTCCCACGGCATAGGGAGCTTTTCTTAATTGCCATCCTATGTTTGTACTTATTGAGGTCACAGTGTCCAGTGTCCTGTCATTTTTCTTAGTTTTAGTCTACTTAGTCTTGACAGTTTTAGCATGCTGTCAGGTACCGGATCATCTAGGAAGATTCTCGTATGCCTCATTGCGATTTGGTTATGCCATGCCTTTTTGTGCTCCTCAGCTAATTTGCATCGGATTATTTCCACAAACACATACAGACTGGGAAAGGACGCTGACTGCCAGCCTACCCCACGTGAAGTAATGCCAGGCGGCGGTTCCGTGGGGTGGTAGGTCGACATGGGCGGTTGTTTTTAGTGGGTATATCTGTTACGGGCAGTCCCACAATCTGTCTGTAAAGGATTTTCCACCTCCCAGCTACAAGAAAAGTGTTAAATTTGTTAAAATATAAATTGCAATACTTTTGTGAAGCAATACAGAAATAAATTGTTTGAAGGCATTTCTATTTTCAAATAACAGTCATTGTCGAACTTAGAATGATTTTAAAGTTTCAATACAAAGCAGTTAAATAGCGGCGTGTAGATTATGTCAATCTCGTCGTTGAGTAGTGAAGTTTTAGTCTCTGTTTTCAATCTGTAACAAACAAAAATTCAATAATCCTCGGAGAAATCTGAGTCGGCGACTACAGTTGAAAAACGAATTGAATTCTATCAACTTGCATATGTCGTTTAAACTAAAATTTAATATTTCGCTAGTTTTCAAGATCAAAATGGAGAACTACACGTTTAATGAATAAACCGACAAGATTTTGACATTAAGTGAATGTCATGAAAACATATTAGCAGCCGCTAATCGATATCGGAAAAATCTTTCGCGGGGGCCCAACCGAAAAAAAATTTCAAGAATTGAAACCCGTTTAAGGGAAAATGGTACGTTTAAACCCAATTTTGGCAAGAACGGCAACGCAAGATCAGTCCGAACTCCTGAACTAGAAAAAGAAATTCTAGATTACATAAAAGAACATACTACCACTAGTACTTTAGTCTGGCGTGTTCTTTGCGAGCAACTACTTTATAACTTCCATTGTTGCAAACTTCCTGGAAGTTCGCCTGGCCGATTATCCACTACGACTGGAATATTACCAAATAATGCAGCAGAAGGTAATGATAAGATTGTAGAAAAAGCGGTTTCTACTTAAATAGTGATAATACTTTTATTAATAAAATATATAAGTCCTTTACGTTGTGGGAAATTCACTAATAATTAATTAATGTAAACAATTTAACGTACATTCAATCATTTTTAGTTCATTTTACAGAAAGAAATACGTTCAAACTAGTGTTGCTTTGATAACCTTGCTATTTTGTAACACGCAAATTACTTTTGTATTATTCAATGTTTGTCGAAGTATTAGCTAGAGAAGTAGTTGTTCAAAAGTGGTTTGTTCTTGTAGTCTTAATAAGACTCATTTGTTGTAGATTTTTCGTGTTTTTTCTAATTATTAATTAATAAAATGTATTAAAGTCCTTTACTTTGTAGAAAATGGAATAATAATTAGACTTTAAAATGTTATTTGTTATTATATGATACTATTAAACAATATATTCACTACATCGGTGGTCACATTCGGTTTTCTCATTGTACATTTTCTTCCATAATTTTCTCAAAATATTCCGCTTTAAGCAGGATATCTTCTCCAATCAATTGAAATTGCAAACAGCACACACCGAATATAGTACTTTAGCGTGGTATTGTTTTTAGCTGATTCGAATAAACTAGTTACCTCAAGATTGGGCTCCAGAATTTCAGATTCATCGATGCAAGTTTTTGAATATTCCTTATAAGTTTTAAATCCACATTCCTTTATGCATTTCTTTACATCTTCGTATCTTTCGCACTTATCCGTCTGGGTATTTTTCTTTATACACGAATCAATCCTGAAGGTTTTAAGATTATTATCGAAAGGAACTAAAAATTAAATATTTTTTTGCAAATCACTTATCATTGTTTATTTATTTATTATATTTCTACATCACAAAACTAACAGAAAAACAAATGTAATAGTTTTATATTAAAATTTAATTAATGTTTAAAATTATTTCACCAGGGGTTAAGTGATGAAATAATCAATATATTTATATATAAAATATATATGATTTATACGTTATCATTTCTGCTTCCCACATTCTAAAATGCATATCACTACGGATGCAAACACTTATATTGCCGACTTGATCACATTTGTTTCTCTCATTGTACTTTTCAGAACACTTTTTAATTGCACCAACAACGCTGCTAAATGTAATAATACCCATATCTGCCATGGTTTTCTCAAAATATTTCGTTTTCATCAGGTTATCTTCTCCAAGCAATTGAAATTTCAACAGCATACACCGAATATAGCATTTTACCGAGGTATTGTTTTGAGCTGATTTCAATAAACTAGTTAACTCCAGATTAGGCTCCAGAATTCCAGATTCATCCCTGCAAGTTTTCGAATATTCCTTATAAGTTTTTAATCCACTTTCCTTTATGCATTTTTTTATATCTTTATATCGTTCGCACTTATCCGTCTGGGTAATTTTTTTTATACACGAATCAATCCCGAAGGTTTTAAAATTATTATAGAAAGGAATTTTATTAATTAAAACATCTCCAACATCGGAAGCTAAGTTGAAATACTTAGCCCAGCAAAATATCGTGCATTCAATGCTTTGCAAACACTTATTTCTTGCTTCATTTTTTTTGTCTCCAAAAGGATCCAGATCAATAGTCGCCTGAAGTAAAAGCCGAAACTTATAATTATGCAGTTATTTAATTTAATTAATATACTTACGGATACGGTGCCATGGCAGAGTAAAGCTAAAAATACAATGAGAATGGAATTCATTTTAAATTTCAAACTTGATTGGACTAATGCATGTATTTATATACGTCCAATTTATGTATGTAATAGAATGCTTCCTGTTTTGTTACTAATAATTTTTTGTTTAAAATTCATTGAATTATTTTTTTTAATATAAAGCGCATTTAATAATGTCCATTATATAATTTGAACTATTATGATTCCTACTAGTTTTAATACTCTGATGTTCTGGTATTATTTAGTATAATTTAAATATTGTAATGATAAAAATGTCAAAAATAAAATTACTCATAATAATAAAACTTTAAGTTTTCTTGGGTAATTTAAAATTTACGGATATTTTTATTTAAACAATTATAACTGAATTTCTTCGTTTGTTTTCATGAAAATTAAATTCACCTTTTTAAATTGATATATGATTTGAATATGTCCAAACATTGTAATGCATATAGAGAAACTAAGTAACAAAACATATAAGGCCGTACTATAAAAACAAAGGGTGCCCAAAAATTAAAGCAAGCTTTAAATAAAATGAAAACAGCCTTGAGCCTGATAGTAATGGAATGACAAATAAAATTTTTATTGGCCTATTGCGACCTCTAAGGAATTATATGACCTATCGTACCTCTTAAATCGTTTCGTGCCTTTGCCTTTAAAGCAATTAGCCCTTAAGGATAACCGCACGGCAATATACATTGCGTGCATAATTTGTGTGAATTTATTATTTTCATTTGTACATGTGTACAATTATAGATTTATCTAAATTAAAATTTTATCAGCATACACCGTATATAGCATTTTATTGCGGTATCGTTACTAGCTGATTGCAATAAACTAGTTACCTTCAGATTTGGCTCGGCAATTTTAGATTATTCGCTACATATTTTTGAATATTCCTTATAAGTTCTTAATCCACTTTCCTTTATGCATATTTTATTTCCTTATATAGCTCATATTCTAGCTCACTACCAGTTGAGTACGGTGTCCTTAAGGGGTCTATTCTGGGACCACTACTATTTATTATTTTCACGAATGATTTTCCAACATACTGTGACCACAGTTTCAAAGTGATATACGCTGATGATACTACCCTGGTTGACAGAGCGAGCACCATTGACGAGGCAATTAATCTTAGCCTTCTGTCGAGTCATAAATGCAATGAATGGTTTAGTTGCAATAAGTTGCTACTAAACAATGATAAAACCACTAATTTGCTTTTTACTTTGAAGAAACATGACTTGGGCAATCCAGCTTTTGTAAAATTCTTGGGGATTCTTCTTGATCCATCTATGACATGGGGCCCGAATAGTGATTTACTTGCGAATAAGTTGTGTAATAGTATTTTTCTCTTACGTAATTTGTCTCAATCAGTTTCGACAAGTACTCTTAATACAACTTATTATGCAACGTGCCACTCCATCCTAAGTTACAGCCTACTAGCTTGGGGTCACTCACTCACCGCCATAGAACTTTCGGACTACAAAGAAGAGCAGTGCGTATAATTGGTGGACTAGGATATCGCGATGAATGCAGATATGTATTTCGTAAACTACGAATAATGACGTTACCCGGGCTATATATCTACCAATGCCTATTGCATCTCAAAAATAATTGCTCGCAGTATCAAACTATCAGTTCATATCACAATCACAATACGAGATATAAAGAGAATATAAATATTAAACAGGTCAGGCTTTGCAAATCGCACAACGGGGCAAATTATTGGGCTCCAAAATTTTTTAATGCTCTACCCCCAGTTATTAGGGCGCGAAAAGAATTCAAAACATACATTAAAGATCTTATTATCGAAAAAGCCTTTTACTCTTGGGATGAATTTTTAACCTACTGATTATATCATCCCAATTAGAACAAATGATGCATTTTTTTACCTATTTTATTTGTGTATCGTTTTTTATTTCAATTTCTATTTTATCTATACAATGTATATTATTTATCAACTATTTATTATTTTATCTATACACTTATTTTAATATGTTGTAGTGTTACTTAACTCTATTTTTTATTTATACAATTTTTATTCTATTTATTAACTATTTAATTATTTTATCTATACATATATTTTAAAATGTTGTAATGTTTATTTTAATACTATTTTATTTATACGTTTCATTTTCTATTAGTTTTATTTTATTGTTATACGTTTTTGTTAATAATTAATCAAGTAATTGTTTCATGTATTAATCTATTTATAAAACCATTTAATTTGTGTATCTGACGTGTGTAAACTTTATGTATAAACACTAATAAACATTATTATTATTATTATAGTTTGCACTTATCTGTCCGGGTATTGTTTTTTATACATGAATAAATCCCGAATGTTTTAAGATTATTATAGAAAGGAATTTTATTGGTTATAAAATTTCTGGCAGTTCTTGCTTCTCATGCATTTTTCTGTTGGTGCATATTCTTTCATTTCAAACCCATGCAAAGCAATAATTGCCTGGAAAATGGCCTTACTGTTTGTTCCAATTAATTAATTTGAATTATTTACTTACTTATACTTTTCTACGACAGAGAAATGCCAGCAATATTATCTGATTGATATTCAGTTTTATTCTCAAGCTGAATTTAATTAATACATGTATTTACAAGTATATGTAAGTACTAGTTTATGTATGTAATATAATGCTTCTTGTTTTGTTAATAACAATCACTTTTTTAATATTTTATGCATAAAATGCATTTATTTTTTTTATATAATGCGGAATTAGTTATACCAATTATATAATTTGAACTATTATTATTCCTCTTAAAATTAATATACTAATGTAGTGGTATTATTTAGCATAATTTAAATATACATCCATACATGAGAAATAAATTTAGTTTCTTATGTTGATCTATGATTTCAATGTGACCAAAAAGTGTAACTTATATATATATATATATATATATATATATATATATATATATATATATATATATATATATATATATGTACATTGTCAATGTTCGGCTTTAATCTTCGAATTTGCAAGTTTTGATGGTTCTAAAAAGAACCGATTTGCAACGTTTCGACCAAGTCGCATTGGTCTTCTTCAGGCGGTGTTCGATGGGGAACTGCGATCGTGCTAAGTGGAACTGCGCTATTTATCTTTGCGGTGTTGGCGGTTGCCGTTTGGCGGCGCGTGTGCGGCTTCTTGTAGTAGGGCCGGTCGGATTAACCGGGATTACGTTGGTGGTACCTGTGGGGATTGAAATCTGTGGAGAGGGTGAAGAGATATGCATTTTGCATAAAATGGATTTCCAAGTGGGGGGTAATCGTTGAGCGTCGTCGCGTTTATTGAGATTATCGGTGTGATTTTCTATTTCAATTGCCTCGCGGATAATCCTCTTCGTGAAATGGTCTAATGCTGCGATGGAAAGAGATGAGGATGGTAGATCTTTCTCGATGGCTCTGATATGTTCGTCTCGCCGTACATTCATACGTCTGTTGGTTTGTCCGATGTAAACTTTATTACAATTGGCACAGGGAATTTTGTATACTCCTTGATTTTCAAGGGGAATGATGTCTTTTGGGGAATTAAGGAATTGTCCAATTTTACGCGAAGTGGTAAAAATAGTTTTGATATTATATCTTTTTAGTATTTTAGAGATTTTGTCTGTCGTACCTCGTATGTACGGAAGAAATGTTATATTTTGTGATTCTTTGGAATCGTCGGTGTTTTTGGGGCTGGATTTTTGTTTTAGTAAGAGAGTTACATACTAAAAAGACATAATATCAAAACTATTTTTTCCACTTCGCGTAAAATTGGACAATTCCTTAATTCCCCAAAAGACATCATTCCCCTTGAAAATCAAGGAGTATACAAAATTCCCTGTGCCAATTGTAATAAAGTTTACATCGGACAAACCAACAGACGTATGAATGTACGGCGAGACGAACATATCAGAGCCGTCGAAAAAGATCTACCATCCTCATCTCTAGCCGAACATTCTAAATCCACCGGACACAAAATAAATTTCGACCACACGACTTCCATCGCAGCATTAGACCATTTCACGAAGAGGATTATCCGCGAGGCAATTGAAATAGAAAAACACACCGATAATCTCGCGAAACTATCCGCACCAACATATATATATATATATATATATATATATATATATATATATATATATATATATATATACAGAGTGAGTTTTTTTCGATGTTCTATATGGGGATCTCGGAAACTATAAGAGATAGATGAACGGTTAAATGGGGAAAGAAGTGTAGATTTACAAGACAAATAAAATTCCACTTTCAAAGTTTTCAAAAAAGTCAAGGGTAACTAGATATTTTGAAAAAAGTAAAAAGTGTCAATTTTTTCAAATCAATATATTTCGGTTATTATAACAGATAGATAAAAACTGTAAAGGACAAAGTTTTAGATAATTTTATGTAGATTAATAGAAAATAATCAGAAAATTTTTAACACCATTATTTTCCGAGATATGATGCAAACTTACATTTTTTTAAATGGAAACCATAGTTGGCTATGACCTCATTCAAAAGGTAATTTTTTTCTCTTTAATCCAATATGACATATGACATAGTTATTTCTAAAAGTAAGTGAGTTATAGTCATTTTAAATTGCATTATAAATAAAAAATGGGTAGCCATGAAAAAGATGAAAGTAAAACAATTGCAGTTCTTTATAATAATAGCAATATTGTAATTATTAGTTTTACAAAGTTAAATAAAAATGAAAAACCAGCATAAAAATAATAATTTTATAATTATCAAATGGCCTTCTGTATGTGGTATAAACGCATTGTCAAGAGGATAATACGTTTCTTACAAAAATATTATGAACAGATGAATCGCGATTCACTAGTTGTGGTATTTTTAATCGCCACAATGAACATAGATGAACTTAAGAGAATCCACGAGAAGTTTCACAGAGAAAACTCCAAATTAAATTTGGGTTTAATCCATGGTGTGTTTGGATTAATAATTCTCCGTCCATATATTTTTGAAAGCTCACTAAGTGAAAATGATTACTTTCAGTTTCTTCATAAAACATTTGAAGATACGCTCGAGTATTTAAATTTATCATTACAAGCAAGATTGAAATGGTTCCAAAATGACGGTACTCCACCTAATAACATGTTGGCTTTACAAATTATTTAAATGATGCTTTTCCTAACTTATAAGTGGGAAGAAATAAACCAATCCCAGGGCCACCTAAATCTCCCGATCTGCGCGTTTTAGTTTTTTTTTTCTGTGGGGTTATGTAAAAAACAAAGTATATGAAAAATCATATCAATCTGTAAAGGATCATAAACTAGTTTTTATTGAAACATTTAATTCAATTTACATGAAAATAGTCAAAAAGCCATACATTCAATTTTAAAAAGATATAATTTATGTCATAATAGTATTAATAGTGGACTCTTTGACCATATCTTTTTAATATTAAAATGTCTCTCCCATTGATATATTGATAATTGCATAATTACTTTATGCAGTTGTTTTATTTTGGTTTATCTCTGTAAAACTAATAATTACAATATTGCTAATATTATAAACAACTGCAATTGTTTTACTTTCACCTTTTTCATGGCTACCCATTTTTTATTTATAATAAAATTTAAAATGACTATAACTTACTTATTTTTAGAAATAACTATGTCTTATGCCATATTGGATTAAAGAGAAAAAAATTACCTTTTGAATGAGGTCACAGCCAACTATGGTTTCCATTTAAAAAAATGTAAGTTTGCGTCATATCTCGGAAAATAATGGCGATAAAAATTCTGATTATTTTTTATTAATCTGCATAAAATTATCTAAAACTTTGTCCTTTACTGTTATTTTCTATCTGTTATAATAACCGAGATATATTGATTTGAAAAAATTGACTCTTTTTACTTTTTTCAAAATTCGAAAAAAATGACAACATGCGAAGATCAATAAAAATTATTTTTTTCCCATAAATTACCCGAAAAAAAAATTATGTGAAGGTATACGAGGTCTTAACCTGTACCTCAATTTAAAATTTAGGCGCCGGCGTCAATTATTTTCTCTACAAAAAAATCTCAAAAATGGGGAGCAATTTTGAAAGAAGGGGTTATAACAGCGAAACCGCTAATTTGAAGGTTATAACATGTTAGATAAAAAAATAAGTACTCTCCGAGCACTTTCCAAATCTGCAATAAAAAATAGGGCATTCCATTAAAAAAAATAGTTTGGTACGCCACTGGAGCACGGCACGCCACTGATGATTAGAAATATTTTTGAAACATAGCGACGATAATTATGCACCACTTTGCTCCTAGATTTTTTTCGATAGCTTTTATCGTAAGGGTGCTATGGTCCGAGGCGTCTTAAGTGCTACACCCGGTATAACTTTAAACCTTGAGCAAATAAAAGAATTTTGCTATAATCAATAGTCTTTCTTCATTAACAAATATCAAAAACAAAATTAGTCTGCAATTAGATCATTAAATAATACTTTGATATACGACATTACTCATCCTAACAAACTGCTAACAGCCACATAAAGAAACTAGAAAACCAACGAGTCACCTATCAAGAAACAAATTTTTCAATAATAATACGATGCTGAATCTGATCAAAAGCCTTGGATAAATCAGTGTAAACGGCATCAGCTTAATTCCCTTCTCCAAGGCTATCGATATGCCTGACGGGGACGAAAGCAAATTCAGACAGTTGATCTCCCAGTCATAAAATCATGCTGTTCAGGAATTATAGATTGTCTACAGAACCAGGATAATTGAACAGGTACAAGTTTATCCAACATTTTAGGTAAAGTTGATTGTATTGCCACGCATCTATAATTCTAGATCCGTTTGTAAAAATGTGCCCAACGTAGCTGTCCTTCCAGAAAGCTGGAAGAGAGGGTTCAAATAGAGTGAACAAATGCAGCGCTTTAAAAAGTATGGCGGAATTCTATCAGGACCCGAACTACATGTATTGTCTCATCATCATAGATTCATACAATACAAAATATTACGAATACTGACACTAAGGCAATCTAAAGCTAAAATATCTTTAAAAAAGAAAATTTAGAAACACAAATACTCAGCAAACAAACTTGTAGACTCAGATGTATTGGAGGCACTTTTATTACTATACGTCATGATACTTGAACGCTTAATGAATAAACAGACAGGATTTTGACATTAATTAAATGTCATGAAAAACCGTTGCAGCCGATAATCGAAATCGGGAGAATATTTCGCGGGGGCCTAACCGAAAAACATTTTCAAGAATTGAAACTCGTCTAAGGGAAAACTGTACGTTTAAACCCAATTTTGACAACAACGGCAACGCAAGATCAGTCCGAACTCCTGAACTAAAAAAAGAAATTCTAGATTACATAAAATAACATACTACCACTAGTACTTTGGATACGGCCACACATTTTGGAACCTCAAAAACAATAGTTTGGCGTGTTCTTTGTGAGCAACTACTTTATAACTTCCATTGTTGCAAACTCCAGCAAGTTTGCATGGCCGATTATCCACTACGGCTGGAATATTACCAAATAATGCATCAGAAGAAAATAATAAGTTTTTAGGAAAAGTGGTTTTTTCTGTATAGAGTTGATTGAAATTTGCTATTCTTAACTAGGAAGCTGACTTTCACCAAAACTTAATGCACTTCTTCGGCTTTTTTTCTAACAATCAGTGTGTTTTTGTTAAATTTCTTTGTGCAAACACCGTTTGTTGAAGCGGAATTAATTATTTTGTCTAATTTAAAATGTGACCAAATTTTATGGTGCGGATGTATACTAAAGAACTTAATAGAAATGTATCCAACATTTATTTTCATTTAAAACCATGTGATTTTAATGTTAGATACATTGATTGGTTAATCAAAATTCAATAAAAATGAAATGATTTATATATTAAGAGTTTTGATAATTAAGTTACGTTTTTATTATCTTTGTATAATATACAGGGTGTCCCATTAATGCGGGGAAATGGCTGGACCATAGATGCCTGGAGTCAAAATATGATGATTTAACACAACATATCTATATCCAAAAATTTACGGTTAAGCCGGAATTTGTCTTCAAAATTTGAAAATTTGTTATTTCTTTTGTTTATAACAATTGAATGCTTTATTCGATTTGAATGAAATTAATTATTAATAACTACCTTAGTATAATACACCATTTAAGTTATTATGGACATTAGTATTTAACAAGAAGTATAGAAAACAGTAGTACCACCACTTGAAAACTAAAATATTTTTTTATTAGTGCATCCAAAAAAAACTAAAAAAATACTGCTTAAAAGAAGAATTTGATTTTAAAACTTTTTTGTCTCTTAATAAAATTTGATATCTTTAACGGTTTTCGCACAAAAAAAGTAAAATATGTTTTTTTTTATCTAGTAAAAACAAAATCTAGTTTTCCATCAAATTGGAAATATATGTTTTTCGTGGCCGTCTTTGTTTAAAAAATGTAAATTATGTAAAATAATAATTACTGAGTGTCTTTAAATCATTTATTGTTAACTTTATTATAGTTCATAAATATTCACATTTAGAGCAAACAGATTTCTTGCTTGTATTAGGATTTTACGAAGAAAATTGTTTAAAAAGATGTTGTTTTGATTTATTGTATCAATTAATATTATTTAATTTTTATTCAATTGAATAAGTTAATTTACTTATCAATGAGTGCAAATCCGCATACTATATTCATATTTTATTTTTCTGTGCAAAAACCGTAAAAGATATCAAATATTATTAAGATACAAAAAAGTTTTAAAATTAATTGGTCTTTCAAGAAATATTTTTTTAGCTTTTATTAGATGCACCAATAAAAAAATATTTTAGTTTTTAAGTGGTGGTACTACTGTTTTTTATACTTCCTGTCAATTACTAATGACCATAATAACTGAAATGATGTATTATATTATGGTAGTTATTAATAATAAATTTCATTCAAATCGAATAAAGCGTTCAATTGTTATAAACAAAAGAAATAAAAAAAATTGAAACTTTGAAGCCAAATTCCGGCTTAACCGTAAATTTTTGGATATAGATAAGTTGCGTTAAATCGTCATATTTTGACCTCAGGAATCTTATGGTCCAGCCATTTCCCCGCATTAACGGGACACCCTGTATATTTTTGGAGATTTCAAGATACATTAATTAATAAGACCTCTTATTGCCGACCTATGACCTAATGTTTTGGGGAACCTATCTATATATTTTTTATATAAAAATACAATAAAAGTTGTTTCCGCCCGGGATCGAACCGGGGACCTTCCGCGTGTTAGGCGGATGTGATAACCACTACACCACGGAAACAAGATGACAAATTTTGAATTCAGGATTTTGGTTACAGAAATCTTTTATTTTTATTTATTTAGTATTCAACAAAAAATTAACGATAACGTTAGGGTTGAATAACTCGAATCATAATTGCATTAATACCACACACGCTAGATACTGGATGTTATGAAAAGGTAATATGTTAAATATTAATTTCATTGTATCGGTAGTCAAACTATTATATTAAAAATATATTAGTCAAAGAATGGAAGTATCCATTGGTACTATTCAGGTATCTTTCACTCCTTCGCATTTTTCAATATTAGTAGTTAATTTTTTTCTATATTTCTTTTCTACAAATGAAGTTGTAAACACACACTTGAAATGTGGATCGATTTATTGATAAAACGGGTAAGAATTTCTTTCCATTTCGATTATCTAGTCTAAATTTCATTTTCTCAAGGATATCATTAAAGTTTTGAAGGAACCATCGTAAAATTTCCTGTTCTTCTAGGATAATCGATGTTAGTTTTTAGGTTTCGTAAAAAAAAGAATCAATATTAATAACACTGTTGAGTACTTTCTTGTGCCTAGTACTCGAAATATATATCTAAGCTTTAGAAAGTAAAGTGTGAATAAAGGATAGAACAGTGTTATTTATATCTTCTGTGATAGTCGAAGGAGCTCTTGTACACACGGATTAATCTACAATTAGTTGAATATTTTTGATTCACTCTGATGTACGTTTTGTTGCCAAACTAATACCTTCATTAGTACCAACATATTCAGCATCAAAAACATCAAGTCTCTTTAGTTTTATAGTAAAGTTGCTCAGTTTGTAGGGGTCTATTTTCAGTTCGGATGCACTTATGAACACTGGGCTTCCTGATGTCTCTTCTAACTTTGGCACTTTATTGTTTTTATACACAAGGTCGCACTTATTCGGTTCGATTAGGAAGACTCCTTGTAGCTAGCGAGTCTCTTCATGTTCGGGGCAAATGATCTTGATTCCTTATTTGTATGGGAAGACAGCTAATAATTTGTTGGTATATGGTAGTTTCTCTAGGTGATCATTCTTAAATTCAAGTTTGGTAAATTTGCATAAATCCAATGTTCCATTAAGTAGTAATTTTGCCTCGCAGACCGCTTGGAAATTTAGAATTAAGTCATTTCTGCATTGAAATTGACCGTTGCTACCAAAGTACAAGTCACTTAGAGGTAATATTTTTTGGTTACTATTTGATTTTAGTAAAACTCTAACATTCGGAATTATAGTAACGTAGTTTGACTCGCACTTTGTAGCGATGGGGTACATGTTTTACATGATGTATATGTATAAATGGATGTTCGTAATTGATGGGTAAAGATAGAAAGTAGTGAATTTGTGTTTCTTCAATTCTACAATCGACAGTTATTACTGATTCGAAGTTAAGATGTTTTCGGGTTTTAGTTCAAATGGTAGTTCTTCGTTGTAATGGGTTGAAATTTTGATAATTCATCGTACAGGTCCTGAGGCCTAATTATGTCTGAGCTCAAGACTTTTAATTTGCAGAACACTAAAGAATTTATAATATTTTGCAGAATATCTCCAATTATGCCAAAAAGTAAGATCAGCTGATTGTATAGATCTTTCGTGAACACGATATGTTGATGATCGACATCTTCTTTGAATATCGTGTATAATTGCTTGATTCTAGATTCTAATGTGTTCTGATTGTGTGAAATATCTTGAACGGTTTTGTTAAAAGTTGAATTATTTTTGTATTAACACTGTAGCCAAATATCAATTGATTTTGGAGATTGTTTTCATTGTTTGCCAAATGTTTTAGTATTTTATTTATTCTTTCATTGTCACGGGCGTCCATATTACCACTTATAGCTTTAATTACCGTACCCAATCCATCAATTAATCCTCTTTTAATTCGCTTGTTTTTGACACTCAGTTGAATTGTTTTTATTTTTTTTCGATTATATGATTTCTGGAATAATTTAGCAATTTATCATAGTTTTGGAAATCGTTTTAAATTTTGAAATATTATTCGTCGTTTCTTTCAAAAATTCGTATTGAGCATTTAGATTCTCGAATTCTTTATGAATGGGTTCTAAATTGTAGTGGTGTACTAAAGTGTGTTTAGATTTTTCTAATTTAGCTTTTCCTAAATTTATGGGTAGTAACCCTGCGTTTTTTGTAATGTCTTTAATTTTGAATTTGATCACAGACGTGATGAGAAGTAACCTGGAACCGATTGGTTATTATTATTATTTAATTTTTAGAAGAACCGGACGTTAGATCGTCTAGTATATACATAAATGTTTATTTGCGTGTTGCAATCTTGAAAAATATAGCCTATCATGGTTTTTACAGTTTTATAGCTTAGATTATCGAGTCCGCAGCCTAATTTGGGGATTGCCAGTTTTGTTATTTTATTATTAATACAAAATTGTCTCAAATTAATGAAAGTGTTGAAAAGGTCTTTTAACGTGGGTTTATTAAAGTGGTATTGTTTTGTAATCAGATATATGATACATCTATTGTCTTCTTTTATATGGCATAATGAGTGGACTTGCGAGTTTTGTTTGTAGAGTTCCCTAATTTTGCCAAACCTTAATTTAAATTCCTTTGTTATGCCCTTGTTTATTTTTAAGTCTTGACTTACACAGTGAGCAATCGAAAAGTCTAAAGAGGCATTAATTAAATCGTCTCTTACTTCTACAACATTATTATTTCCAATAATATCTTTTGTTTTTAAGCAATTTATAATTGTCTAGAAATTTAAGATGTTTTTAGTGTCAAATATTTTTTTCCTTGGTCTTTTTATGTTTGAGATGTGAATTTTTCCTACTTGGTTATGGTGTCTAGTTTCACTTTCCGCGGTCTTTCGGTCGGGGTTTACACTTTTGATTATTTCTTTTTTATATCTATTTTTTGTTTGTTTTTGACTGTTTTTGTCTGTCTTGAATAAACGCTTCTTCTGGAATTTTTGGAATTTCTTCGCGTGTTGTGTTACGTTTTTCAATAGCTCTAGTTTTGTTTTCGGTTATGGTATCATTGATTTTTTCGTATAATAATTTAACTTTAGTCTTGTGAGTTTGGACGTAATTGTTTGTTAGTGCTATTTCTACGTCAAGATCTAATAGAGAGTTATTATCAATATGCCCAGAAATTATTTCAAAAGGTTTAAGTTTAGTTGTCGAATAAATTAAATTGTTGAAGGCCAAAGTAGGATATAAGATTTTAGATTCGACTGGTTCTTTTTTATATAAATTTTGATTGTTTAATAGTCTAATGTGTTCCACAATTGTTGAGTGAACGCATTCTACTATTCCGTTCGATTCGAGATGTTGCGAGCTGATAAAATGAATTTTGATATGGTGAAATTCTAAAAGTTCCCTAATTACGGTATTTTTAAATTCTAGGTGATTATCTGATATGATTAAATTTGGAGTTCCATGGTGACAAAAGATTTGATTAAATTAGTCGCGATTTCGATAGCTTGGTAGGAATTTAATTTGTACATCTGGGTGTATTTTGAAAATGAGTTTATTATAGTCAGAAATTTAGCATTTTCTAACGCGATAGAGTCCATATGTATTATATCGAACGGTTTCATAGCCGTGGGAGTGTTGAATTGAATTTTATTTTCAAGGGTTTGCGTTCATATTTTGAGATTAGGCAAATTTCACAGTTATTTATGTAATCTTGAATAGACTTCCTCATGCTAGGCCAATAATATATTATTTTTAGTTTTGATTCGGTTTCGTCAATACCACGGTGGTTGGTTTTACCCTCGTGATAATTACATGGTTGTCGCCAATGTTCACGGGTTTGTCAGAAATGGGAACATTTGTTATTGGATGTTCTAAACTAGAATGTATAGTTGCGACATCGTTTTCAATATCGTTCACATGTGTTTCTGCGGGTTCTATAATTGGTGATGATTGATCATCAAAATTTTTTAGGTAATCTTCTAGATTTGGTCCGTATTTTTCGTTAATGTTTAGCTCTATTCGCGAAAGTGCGTCAGCGTTTTTATTTAAAATACCTTTTTATAGACAATAGAATAATCATATTCTGCAAGTTTTAGGCGCCACCTGACTAATTTTGAATTTGGTTCTTTCAACGACATCAGCCATTGGAGAGGCTTGTGGTCTGTGACTATCTGAAAGGTATGCCCAAACAAGTAGGGGCGGAAGTATTACACTATCGCAAGTAATTCCTTTTCAATTGTCGAGCACCTAGTTTAGAATCATTTAATGTCCTACTAGCGTATGCAATGGGTAGATCTGACCCAATTTTACCTTGCGATAACACGGCGCCGAGAGCTTGATTGCTGATGTCCATGGTAAGTATAAACGGTTTAGAAAAGTCGGGATATTGAAGTAAGGGATGATTTGTCAAGACATTTTTGCCGAGATTAAAGCAATTCGTGTAGTCGGGGCCATTCATATTGATAATAGAATTCTTTTTTAAGCATTTAGTCATTGGTTTAGTTAAATCAGCGAAATTTTTAATGAATGTCCTATAGTATCCTAACAGTCCAAGAAATTCTTTGATTTGTTTCGTCGTTTTGGGGATCGGGTAATTTTGAATAGCTATTATTTTGTCGGGGTTTGGTTTAACACCTTCGGGTGTAACAACATGACCTAAATAAGAAACTTCTTTTCGTAGGAATTCTGATTTGTCTAATTGGATTTTATAGTTAGACTCTCTTAGTCTTTTGAAAACTTCAGTCAGTCTGTTAACGTGTTCTCGTAAACTAGTAGAGAAAATTATAATGTCATTCATATAGACGAGGCAATATTCGTTTTGTATACCTCGTAGGATATAGTCCATAACGCGTTGGAACGTCGCGGGGGCATTTTTTAATCCGAAAGGCATCCTCAAAAACTCATAATGTCCGTTTTTAGTATTGAACGTCTTAGGGATATCTCGTTCATCAATTTCGATTTGGTAAAATCCCGATGCTAAATCTAATGTCGTAAAACATTGTGCTTTGTCTAGTTTGTCTAGTTAGTCAGAAATATTAGGAATAGGGTAACGGTCACCTATAGTTTTTTCGTTTAGTTTGCGATAGTCAAAAACGACACGTCATTTCCTTTGGCCTGACGCGTCTAATTTTTTAGGTACTATCCAAATTGGGGAGGACCATGAGCTATAAGATGGTTTAATTATGTTCTATTCTAACATTTCTTTTATCTGTTTACTTACTTCTACTTTATGTATTTCTGGATAGCGATATGTTTTGGTAAAAACAGGAACTTCGTCTGTTGTAATGATTCTGTGTTTGAGTTTGTTTGTAAATGTTAAGCTATTTTCTTTTAAATGAAAAATATCAGAGTATTTGGAAATTACATTTTTTATTACTGTTTTTTCTTCTTCATTCATATGGTCTGTACGAACTTTAGAAAAATCAAAATATATTTTGTAATTAACATATTTAAATTATTATTGGGCCTTTTTTATTTAAATTACAAGTTGAACTTTGTGGGTATGACACCACGTCATATTCGCTGTTGGGTGTTACAACAAAAGGTCGTTTAAGGGTTACTTCCCTATCTATATCGGTCTTGTTAACGACTGTACAAAGAGCCCTACCATTTTTTGCAGTTGTGATACACATTAAATCTTTGCTTTGCGCCGGCACTAATATTCGCTTAATGAACGGTAAATCAGGTGGGTTTACGTTATTAACGTTTTCATATTTATTGTTTGCAAAATCATTATTATTATTATTACTGAAATTTTGTACACTGTTTTCGCGAAATTTAAATGCAATTTCGGTATATGGTGTAATTACTAAATTTTTATTAAAATCTACAAACGCGTTAATTTTGGACATATTATCGATCCCTAATAGAATATCGAAAAATGAGTAAAAATCAAATATGTAGCATATTAGTTTTGATGCGAACTTACTTTTAAAAAGGTCTTTTAGTGAAATGATTGCACTGTGTTCCATGGGAAGTACCATGGGCACTGGTTACTACAAAAGGATCGTTTCTAATGAGATTTTTGTCTAATTTATTAGCTAAACGGGGACTAATGAATGAACGTGTGCTTCCAGAATCCATTGTAATTTTTGATTTCGTTATTGGATCTATGATAAATGGCAATTTACTCGCATTATTTACTATTCCTAAATATTCAACTGATTTTTTTCCGAGGCGATCTAACCTAAAAAACTATCTGTTTCTTTCTCATTGGTATAATTAGTTGTGTTATTAATATTTTCAGAGGATGTGCCCGGTTGATAGTGGTTGTATAACCTTGGTCTGTTTGTATATGGCGTTGATGTCGACATGGGTGATGGGTTTGGTAGCTGAGGTGGATTTGGCCGGGGCAATTGATTAGAATTTGAATTAAAATTCGAGTTATTATTTGGATTATAATTATTAGCGTTATGATTAAAATTTGGGTTTTGGTTGTTATTGTAATTATTGAAACGTGGTCTTTTGTTTGGCGGATACAAACATGTACACATGTTTTTAATGCAAGTTCATCATAGTTGTGCAAATGAATTCGCTTAGTGGCGTCTGGCATTTCCACAGCTGATAATGAATTTATCTTGCTAGCTAATCTGCATCGTAATATCTGGAGGCGTTCTCCGAAATCTAAATATGATTCATTTTTTCTAGGTTTTAAATTTATCAAATCTTGAACTAAGCAATCATAATTCCGTTAATCTCCAAATCTTTGTCGGAGGTAATTCCTAATTTCCGGCCAAGTATTTAATTCTGTCCGCGAACCTATGGCAATCAGTCTTGTAGTTTGCTAATTATTGCATTTATTAAATAATTATTGACTTGGATATTATTTAATGGTCTAAACTGATTTGATACGGCTTCGCACCTAGATATGAAGACTTCCACTAATTCACTACTTCCGTTAAATGATGGAATTTTATCCACGTTTAATTTAATAAGGCGGTAGTCAACGTCTTCCATGTTTAAGTTTTTATTTAAAAATTGATTTATTAGATCGTTAACGGGACTACCGGGAGTATGAGAATCGATAGGGGAATTATCACTAATATTAGACGGGTCCGAGTCAGAGTCCGATTCGCTTGTGAACATAAAAATGAAAAAGCCTCTAAAAAACTTGTACTTACCAACCGAAGATCAAGCTGTCCATCGGTCTTTGGTGTTAGTCCAGGGAAACTGTGGAACGGGTGATTTGATGTCCTTGCATCCTGCTGCCTTCGGACTGGTGTTCTCGATTTGTTCAGAATCCTCGGGTCAGAGACAACGGTTCTTTCCAATTAATCGTTGAACGAAAGGGGCTTGATGTTCTCTCAGGCCCTCTTTGGAAAAAATTGGGCCTCAAGTTTAGGCAATGTATGTCAGTTTTTTTTTGTTATAGAAGAGAGGAAATCTTCAAAAGACATTCTGTATATACAGGGTAATGTCGGATTCACAACCTCCTGGTGTGCCTACCGACTAAAACCTCTCTCCTGGCTGTTGTAGGCGGGAAAGCCTCTTTAGCCGGGAATTATGTGTGGGAAGGAAATTATTTAGTAGTGAACTAAACGTTCCAGTACTTAAATACAAAGTATATTACTCTTTTGCTTAGTATTATTCGTGATCAGTATAAAAGGTTAATTCGAAAATATAATTCTAATCACATTCACATCTAGAAATTCCAATTTAAATAATCCAGAAGCGCTTTGTGGTCACGTTTATTCTAAAGGTAAATCCAGTCAAATTCCTAAAACCATTGTAGATGATAACTCAATTATAAACAAACAATTTGCTTAATTTTTAATAGTGTTTACCAACCTACAATCCTAATAATCACTGATAAAATAAGTTATTGTTTCATTTCGAAAACTATTATTGATGATGCGAATTAAATATTAAATAGTTACATCTTGCTGAATATGATTTCAGACATGTAGCGACAATTAATGCCTGGCGATGCTTTAGTACGGGGAGTAGTTATTTTAACTGTTTGCTGGAGTTTTTATATTTATTGTAAAACATAAGTTCAGAAACGCTCATAGAGATTTGATTTATCTCATTATTAATTTTCATATTATTGATGAGTTCAATCCTTGCATTTAAAAAAATCGGTTGTGCTGAATGAATTTCTTTATTAGAAGAATAATGATCTCCTTGGCCTTAATGGGTTATTTTTTCCTCTTCTTCATAATTGTGCTTTTACGCTTAGCCGTCTTCTTTTTTTGGAAACAATTCAAAATATTGGAAGAGCGCGTTTATTAGAGCAACTTACAAATTAGACGATCAAAAGTATGTTGATAATATTAGGCCCATATCTTCACTATCTGTGATATCTAAGATATTTGGAAAGTTAAATTTCTCGCATAAGAGCAGTTTGCCAATCTTTGATCTCTAAGTTTTAAAGGTAGAGTTTTTGCTATTTGCAGAAATATTTTATGAAAATTTGATCAATAGAGAATTGGGCGGAGATTTAATGAAAATAAACTGACACTTAATATTAAAAGATCCATTTTTTCATTATAAATCTAAATAAATTTATTCTAAAAGATGTAGAATTTGACGATTAAAACGAGCACGTTTCGGTATAGAAAGACCTAGATCTAGACGTCTATTGTGGTAAAACAAAGTAAAAATAAATAAAGTTCAAAATAAATAAACAATTAACTTTGTTGGTATCACTTTTTATCAAAAGAAAAAAACAATATTGTTTGATAATGACAAGCTGAAGTTGTCGAAACTATAGTTACAAGTGTAAATAAAAAGTGATACCAACATAGTTAATTGTTTATTTATTTTGAATTTATCAAAATGTATCACGAAGTGAAAGCCTCCACAGTTACTTATTTATAAATAAGGTTCTTCGCCTGAAGAAGCCACAACGTGGCGAAACAATTGCAGTGAGTTAAACAAAATTTATTATTAATTTGATACAATAAACTTCGGTTATTTTATAGACTTTTAGTGAGAAAGTACTTTATATAAGAGCCAGTAATAATTCTATTAATTCATCCGTATATACGATATGATTGTGGATATAAAATGGTCCTCTTATTAATTAAAAAAAATGGATACCTCTTGAAATAGGGTTAAGTCAAATCGACTCCTTTATCTAAATGAGAGGTTCTATAAGAGAATCTTTACAATATATAGACTTACTAATGAATACGGTTAATAGTTATCATGATTTAAATAAAGATAAACATCACACATTTTCTGAGTTAATTTATAACTAGGTTAATTTTATTATTACCTTAAATAAAACAATAGTTTGGCACTTTTTTCATTTGGTTTATTTTATAGCTAAATGTACATTTCGGTCACAATGTGACCATTATCAATAGCAAACTAAATAAATAACAGAAAATCAATCTAATATATACCTGCTCGGATTTTGAATTCATCAACTCCTTCTACAAACAGACATTTGGTACCGCAATGGGAAACCCTTTATCACCTTTTCTTGCCAACATCTTCCTAAATCATTTAGAAAACAAAGCAAAAAAATCTACTTCACACTTTCCTTCTACATGGTTCGGATATGTAGATGATATTTTCGCAATTGTTAAAGAAGACTTAAACTTAGATAATTTCATAACCTCACTTAATAGTTTATATCCTAGCATAAACTTTACGTATGAATTATAAAATAAAGAACAACTGCCATTTTTAGATTTTTAATTATTAAAAAAGATAATAAACTAGAATTTGATATATATAGGAAAGCCACTCACACCTTTATATATATATATTTATTTAAAATGGCGTCAAGTGAATATATTTGTGCCGATAATATGTGTAAATTATGTGATAAAGGAATCAAATCAACTGATATAACCACCAAGTGTTATGGATTGTGCAACAGTCTGGTACATGGAGCATGTACAGGCATCACAGATATTTTGTGCGAGAAAATTATTCCAAAATGTGATAACCCTACGTTTAGCAGTTTCAAAATTGGAGTTCCATTTTCAAACAAGGAAACACTTGAAGACCCGAATTCATGGGAAAAAGGATCAAGTATCAAGATACAATTTTTTGTCAACCGGACCAGAAATCAAGAAATAATGTAGCTGTAAAACGCGACGAAAACTTAGTAAGGACATTACACACATTTAAATTATTACACTGCAATGTTCAATGTTTAAGTACAAGTTTTAATGAAATAAAACACATTGTAAATAAAATTGATAATCTTAAAGTAATATGCTTAACTGAGCACTGGCAAAATAGTGATCAATTGCAAGCATACAATATAGATAGGAACTATAAACATATCTCACATTTCTGTAGACCTAAAAGGAACATGGAGGAGTGGCTATTAACTGCAATTACAATATTAAAACATCACCTATAAAGGCAATTAACAAATTGACAATAGCTTAACTTGTAGAATGTGTCGGCGTAGAATTAAAATTTAATAACTCCACTGTCAACATTGTCTGCATATATAGACCACCATTAGGAGAGTTGAACGTATTTCTTATAATTCTTGATAATATTTTAGATATATTAATAAAAAGAAACTCGAGGTTTTTTATAGCTGGTGATTTTAATATTAATACCCTAATTAAGTCTAATGAATCAATGTTATTTTTAAGTCTATAATCTCATAATGTAATTTTATGCGTAACGGAGGCTACTCAAACACATCACACTGGCTCAATGTCTTGTATTGATAATATTATCGCTAATATGACTCGTAAAGAAATATCAACAAAAATAATAAAAAACATTTACTTCTGATCACAGCGCACAGCTTATTAGTTGTAAAATAGATGTACGTAGGCAACCCCGATATAAAAAATGTAGAGTATTCTCAAATCTAGCACTTGAAGAGTTCTGTAACGACTTATATGGCGAGTCTTTCAATAATACGTTTACGGGTAATAATGTAAATGAAAAATATAATAATTATATGAATACATTTATGCTTTATGTGAATAAACATTTTCCAGTTAAAAAATGCACAGTTAGAAGTAACACACAAAAAGTAAATGTTACGAATATTAAAATTTACAAATGCAAACATAATATTAAAATTTATGAAATACTAGCTGGGTTTTTACCTGAATATAAACTACATTTGAAACATGCCAAAATGAAATTTGCAGAACTTCTGAAATTAGAACAAAATAAACAATTTGAAAATCAATTAATAGGTTCAGTAAATAAATCAAAAACAGCTTGGAACATCATATCAAATATGGTAACTAATAAAAGTGGAAAGGAAATCATCTTGCCTTCTACTAATAATCCCATAAAACAGGCGAATGAATTCAATCTATTCTTTAAGTAAATTGCACCCAAAATGATTTCAAATAAAGCTCCAAACCAAAATGGTAATTATAATTGTAACATACATATGAATGATAAATGCTTCAAATTTCAACCTATTACTACTGCAGATATTATTGATGTTGTCAACAAAATGGATAACAAAAGAAGTAGTGGTATCGACGAGATACCAATTGAAGTAGTGAAAAAATGTATTGGTAAAATAGTAGAGCCGCTAAAACACATATTTAATTATTCTCTAGAGACAGGAACATATCCTGATATGTTACAATATGCCACTATTTCACCGGTATATAAAAAAGGTGATCCAGAACTATGTGAACATTACAGACCTATTAGTATATTAAAGGCTTGTATAAGGGAAATCAGGTTTGTGGTGTATTTTTAGATTTGTCCAGGGCATTTGACACTATTGACCATCCAATATTATTAAATAAATTATTTCATTATGTCATACGGGATATTGCTAATAAATGGATAGGATCATATCTGCATAACAGAAAGCAAGCTGTTAAAATAAAGTATTCAAGTGGGGGTAATGTGCTGTCAGATACCCTGGATATCAATATGGGCATCCCACAAGGAAGCATATTAGGTCCACTTCTATTTATCATATTTATAAATGACATAAGTAACGTTATAACGGATAATTGCCAACTTTTCAATTATGCAGATGATACAAATGTATTATTATTTGGTGCACTTATATGGAGCTAATAGTGGATGCGTTGCAATGGAAGCATTAGAAAATTGGTTTTTAAGTAATAAATTAATACTAAACACAGGCAAAACTAACTGCATATTATTCAGAACTAATCAAAGGTCACTAACATCACAAACCATTACTTTATATGAAACAAGCTTTTCTTTCGCAACAAGTACCAAATTTTTAGGAGTAGTATTAGATGAAACCTTAAGTTTTAAGAAGCACATTGAACAATTAGTAAGTAAACTAAGCAAAGCATGCTATGGTCTCAGAATATTGTCGAAAAATACTAACATTTCAATTTCAAAAATATTTTACTATCCATACTTCTACTCAAATTTAAAGTATAGAATACTTTTTTGGGGCAATAGTGTAGATGTAAATTCAGTGTTTATAATTCAAAAGAGAGCCCTACGTGTAATGTATAATTTGAAACACGATGCCAGTTGTAACGGGGCTTTTAAACGTGCAAACCTCTTGACCTGTTATGGTGTATACATATTAGAATGTACAAAATTTCTATGGAAACACAGACATTTATTTGAAAGCGATCGTTTATTAAATATATACGACACACGACACGGCATTGAGTACAGTTTTCCAATTCATAGATTAAGTCTCTTTGAGAAATGTACACATTATAGTTGTATCAAAATTTATAATAGTCTCCCGCACGAAATAAAATCGGCAACATCTTACGTAATTATGAAGAGATTGCTTCTCAAATTTTTGTTAAGTTTAGAACCATATAGTATGGATGATTTTTTGCGAATAGTAGAACTTAATGTTATGTTATTTATTTTATACCTATTTATCAAATATATATATATATATATATATATATATATATATATATATATATATATATATATATATATTTATGTTATTTCTGTATAAAAATACTTTGGTTTTGTATATTGCAGAACCATTGAAAATAAAATTATTATTATTATTATTATATTACTTAACTACATATACTTCCACTCTAATTCTCCCATGAAACATAAGCTTGCAGCACTTAATAGTATGATTTATCGAGCCTGTTCCCTACCTTTGACTGACACCAACAGAAACAACGAAATTAAATTAATATATCAAATAGCAGAACCATTGAATTACCCGAGATTTGCAATCAAAAAATTAATTAATAAACAATTATTTAGATACACTCTCCATTCAGCCTCCCGCTTAGAACCCATTGAAAAATTAAATAATAAAAATTTCGTCAAACTCCAATATGTCCCTGAATTAAACCAAAACCTTAACAAACTATTTAAAAAATTTAATTTACAACCAGCCCACTACACAACTTCAAAACTAAAAATACTTTTAGGAAACACATTTTCAAAAACAAATAAATTAGAACAATCCGGTATTTATTCAATACAATGTTCCCATTGCGACAAACTGTACGTAGGCCAAACTCGGAGAAACGTAATGACCAGATTTAAAGAACATATGTATCATATAAAAAAATTTAAATGAAGAAAAGTCAGCAGTTGCCCATCATTCGTTAAGAACAGGTCATACATTTTCGGTAGACAGTGTAAAATTATTAAAAATGTTAGAAGCAATCCATATGAAAAAGCATCAAAACAAATTATTGAATTTCGACTTAACCGCTTTAAATAATCCATTACTGGAAACACTAATTCCGAAAAAACCCAATTACTAACAAAATTGGTAACCTTCTCCTCATTTCCATAATTCTAGCAGGTATATATTAGATTGATTTTCTGTTATTTATTTAGTTTGCTATTGATAATTGTCACTTTCTGACCGAAATGTACATTTAGCTATAAAATAAACCAAGTGCTAAAAAGTGCCAAACTAATGTTTTATTTAATATAAATATTTTCACGTACTCATAAAACTCACCGTTTTTATTACCTTGTTGAGACTTGGTTAATTTACCAGCAATTTTGCGGACTTCCAAACTTGTTCTGTTTCTATAAGTTCTTTCGTTTATCGTTTTAAACTATTGCTTGCTGCCTAAATGATATATTAATTACATAACTTTTTCAGCTTAAATTTAAAGATTACTTTGTTGAACGTTTCTAGTAGTTCCAAGGTTTTTGGATACGCTCAAATATTTACCGAAACGTTATATTTTACTCCTGTAGATATAATCTGCATGCATTCTTATATTGAGAATGTTAATTATGCTTTTAAAAGTCATTGTTTAATACAAGTGGTTTTCGTCTCGAGTTGTCACTAGTTTTTTCACATTTAATCTAGAGTTTTAGGTTAAAATCTAATCATTCAAGATTTCTTCTTTATTTTAATCCCATTCCATATCTAACAGTACTTGACTCTCACTTGATTTCACTTTTTGTGAAAGTATTTGCAATGAGCTAGGCACATTTTCCGAAATAAATCATTTAGCTTTCATTCATTTCGATGTTTCGTTTTAAAATCAAATATGAGAAATATGTTCAGCTATCTTCTCATTATTTTTGATTGTGCAGCGTTATTAAGACATCTATGGTCCTTTTTCTATAAGTCTCATTAAAATGTTTAAAATTGATACATCTAAGAAAAGCAATCGATTGCTTTCTTAATTTTTATTACAAATAAGTATATCGTCAAGGTATGAGGAATGTTACTCTATTTACAATGAATAATTCCTTTTTGAGAATAGACCATTAGTATCTAATTTGTGAAATTTTTGCTAAATTCAAGTGGATATTTGAAATATTAGAAAATAATTCAAACGGGGGACACCTGTTGTTTTGTTTCAAAAATATTCGTCTAAAATTTTTTATCCTAGTTCTTTTTCTTATTTTAAATAGTAAATATAAATTATCTTGCCGATGCATATCAAAATGCTAAAGGTAGGTGATAGCAAATATTTCAAAATAAATAAATAATTAACTTTGTTGCTATCACTTTTTTAGCAAATATATTTTATGATACTATATATAAAGTAATATTTTCTTAACTACAATATTATTTTTATTATTCTTGGGCTCGTAAACAATAATACGTTGATTATAGATTATAACCATTTAACAATAATTTACATAAAAATATTTTTAATATGTGACAATCTTAAAGATCCAACGCTAAAAACAGCTTCTCTACCGATGCAAACAGCTATTTTAGCAGCTTGATCGCAATCGTTTCCGTTATTGTACTTGTTGGAACATTTTTTTATTACTTGGGTGTACTGGTCAACATTGTAACCTTTTTCGTTCATAACTTTCTCAAAGCGTTCTATTTTTGGCAAGTTGTCATCTCCGATCAAATTAAATTTTAGCAGCATACACTTAATATAGCATTTAAGCGAAGTGGGTTTACCAGCTAATTGCAACAAACTGTTTCCGTCTAGTTTAAACACCGGAATATTTGATTGATCACTGCATGTTTTTGAATTTTCGTTGAATACTTTCACTGCATTTTTCATTATACATATCTTAATACTGTTGAATCGTTCACACTTATCCACCTGCGAATTCTGATCAATACACGAATTAACTCCGAATGTTTGAAGAGTATCATAGAAAGGAATTTTGTTGGTGTCAATATCTCCATTATCTGAAGCGTACGTGATTTTCTTAGCCAAGCAAAACGCCACGCATTTCATATCTTTTGAACACTCTCTTATTGCTGCATAATATGTTCCTCTAGATTCACCAAAACCAAGTAATGACTAAAACAAAAGAAGCGGTTGATAAGTATTGAAGTTATTTAATGCTTTTACTTACCGATACTGTACTGCAACAAAGAAATATAAGAACTACGATGTAATTATGATTCATTTTGATTAGAGCTTGTGTCGACTAATGCATTTATAGAAATATATGTACTATTTATATGTAATACTTAATAGTGTTTTTCCTGTGTTTTTAATAATAATTTATGGTATCGCAATGCATTCAATTCAATTTTATGCATCACATTAATGCTTTTAAAGTTAAGTGGAAATAATATTAATAATTTTATTTATGAAATAATTTTAACTATTATTGTAGTATTATTATGTAATATTAAAATATTATAATGATAAAAATACAAAAAAAAATAAGAAGGACTCAAATACAAGTTATAGCTTTTTCAGTAATTAAAAATATACCATTTTTTTAATTTAAAATTTAAATTGCAAGCTTCAAAGCACAACTTTTGGTTTTATTTTTAATATAGATTAACACTATTGAACATCCATGAACAGTAGTTAGGAAATATGGGATATTGTGAAAAAGGAATTTAAATTTAGAATATGATATAATGTCTTAAATTATCAGTTTCCTTTGCGTTGATTATTGATTGCACTCTTTATTTTAAGAATAATATGCGCCGAAGCTGGCTGCTTCTACCAGGTACGGATTTATCCAATTATCAGTAGAGTAATTACCAAGTTATATGAGCCCTACTACATTCTTATTACTTTTTACGTCTCCAAAGACAACTCATAGATTTTATTCATGGTATTCTCAAGTTGTATTATATGTGAGTAGACATTTGCTAATAAGAAAGCAGGTATATATCTTTATATAATACGCTAGAGTCATTTTATTTTGGTACTAGTTCAGCAGTGCACATTTGTTTCGACTTTCATAATGTAGACTGTGATTTGGTCTCATCTTTTAGTTTTTTTTAAGATATAATAATTAGAAAAAACACGTAAATATTTTCGTAAAATCTACAACAAATGAGTCTTATTAAGACTACAACAACAAATCACTTTTGAAACAACTACTTCTCTAGCTAATACTTCGACAGACATTGAATAATACAAAAGTAATTTGCGTGTTACAAAATAGCAAGGCTATCAAAGCAACACTAGTTTGAACGTATTTCTTTCTGTAAAATGAACTAAAAATAATTCAATGTACGTTAAATAGTTTGTGAGTGACTATACTATGGTAATTTGGAACAATAAATGAATGTAGGTTGATATAATTAAAAATAAATTAGCAAAAGCAATTAAATAATTTAATACTCAATTTTAAAACGATCTGTAGACACGTGATTCGATATTTCAATCTCTTCAGTACAGCTTTATTATAAAATTGATTTCAAACATAAATAAAAAAGTTTACTAAAATAAATATAATGAAATATAAATAACTGTACGGCAACTGACACAATAATGAAATATAATCGACTGAAGGTCTTATTTATACCTGAAATGGATTACTGAATTCTACGGAAATAATTACGTTCGGGATTAATTGCTTTGATCAGTATTAATAGCAGTCAATTCCTTAGCTATTAGGATAATTTAAATAATAAGCGAAAATGTTGTAGATGATTGATGATAATATAGAAAATCTATCGATCAGTCCCTCAATATCTACTATTGACTTAGGTAGGATGGTTGTAGTTAATAGGATTACCTATGCCATGAAAAAACATCTTGCAGACAATTGGCAAAATGTAGAACTTTGATGAATAATTATCAACAAGATGTTTCTCAAAAATGAGATAAACAATTTTGACTCTTGACTTTTAGCGTCCTTATCATGTGTTTTATAATAATATTTTGATTGGTGCAATAACATAAAATATATATATATATATATATAGGTATATATATATACAGGGTGTCCCGTTAATGCGGGGAAATGGCTGGGCCATAGATTCCTGAGGTCAAAATCTGACGATTTAACGCAACTTATCTATATCCAAAAATTTACGGTTAAGCCGGAATTTGGCTTCAAAGTTTTAAAAATTTGTATTTCTTTTGTTTACAACAATTGAACGCTTTATTTGATTTGAATGAAATTTATTTTTAATAACTACCATAATATAATACATCATTTCAGTTATTATGACTATTATTGGTTAACAAGAAGTATAAGAAACAGTAGTACCACCACTTTAAAACTAAAATATTTTTTTATTGGTGGATCTAATAAAAACTAAAAAAATACTACTTGAAAGAACATTTCATTTAAAAACTTTTTCATCTCTTAATAATATTTGATATCTTTTACGGTTTTCCCACAAAAAAATAAAATATATATTTTTTAT
The DNA here is from genome assembly GCA_963969525.1 of Ontholestes murinus. NCBI lineage: Eukaryota > Metazoa > Arthropoda > Insecta > Coleoptera > Staphylinidae > Ontholestes > Ontholestes murinus. The sequence continues at coordinate 82,048,128 of OZ018387.1, forward strand.
CTAGTAAAAACAAAATCTAGTTTTTCATCGAATCGAAAATAAATGTTTTTCGTGGCCGGCTTTGTTTAAAAAATGTAAATTATGTATAATAATAATTATTTGGTGTCTTTTAACAATTAATTTTTAACTTTATTATAGTTCATAAATATTCATATTTGGAACAAACAGATATCTTGTTTGTATTAGGATTTTGCAAAGAAAATTGTTTGAAAAGTGTTAGATGTTGTTTTGATTTATTTTATTAATTGATATTATTTAATTTTTATTCAATTGAGTAAGTTTATTCACTTATTAATGAGTGCATAATGAGTATACTATATTCATATTTTATTTTTTTGTGCAAAAACCGCACAAGATATCAAAAACTAGTAAGAGTAAAAAAATCTAATGCCCTTTCAAGTAGATTTTTTTGGATTTTATTGGATGCACCAATAAAAAAATATTTTAGTTTTTAAGTGGTGGTACTACTGTTTTTTATACTTCCTATCAATCACTAATGGCCACAATAACTGAAATGATGTATGATATTATGGTACTTATTAATAATAAATTTCATTTAAATCAAATAAAGCGTTCAATTGTTATAAACAAAAGAAATAAAAAATTTTGAAACTTTGAAGCCAAATTCCGGCTTAACCGTAAATTTTTGGATATAGATAAGTTGCGTTAAATCGTCATATTTTGACCCCAGGAATCTATGGTCCAGCCATTTCCCCGCATTAACGGGTCACCCTGTATATACCGGGTGTGGCACTGAAGACGCCTCGGACCATAGCTCCCTTACGATAATAGCTATCGAAAAAAATCTAAGAGCAAGGTGGTGCATAATTACCGTCGCTATGTTTCAAAAATATTTCTAATCATCAGTGGCGTGCCGTACTCCAGTGGCGTAAGAAACTTATGTTTTTTCGAATGGAATGCCCTATTTTTATTGCAGATTTAGAAAGTGCTCGGACAGTACTTATTTTTTTATCTAACATGTTATACCCTTCACATTAGCGGTTTCGCTGTTATAACCCCTTTTTTCAAAATTGCGCCCCATTTTTGAGATTTTTTTGTAGAGAAACTAATTGACGCCGGCGCCTAAATTTTGAATTGAGGTAAAGGTTAAGACCTCGTATACCTTCACATAATTTTTTTTCGGGTAATTTATGGAAAAAAAATTGATTCATCTTCGCATGTTGTCATTTTTTTTTCGAAAATTTCAAATGGCACCCCCCTAAAAAAATTACGGCGTTGTACAGCCAAAACTCTAAATTATTTCACTGGTACAAAAAAAAAATTACACATTGCATAAAAAAATAAGTACTCTCCAAGCACTTTCCAAATCTGCAATAAAAAATAGAACATTCCACTTAAAAAAAAAACATAAG